>VMDO01005416.1:0-112226 GCA_007922755.1 Pedetes capensis | reverse complement strand
AATATCTAATTTGCAATTATATATAATTGGTTATTTTATGTGAAGAGAAGCACTATTCAATTATTGTATATTAATGCTGCATCCAACAACCTTTCTTAATTTTCCTATTCTAATAACTTGTTCATAAAATGTCTTAGGTTTTCTTTTTCCTGTAGAATAATTAAGTTACTTAAACAAAGTTTTGTCCATTCCTTTCCAATGTATATGCCTCCTCCTCTTCTCCTTCTCCTTTTCCTTGTCTTGAAACCTCTTTCTCTTCCTCTCCTCCTCCTCCTCCTCCTCCTTCTGCTTCATCGTCTTATTGAACTGCCTAGAACTTACCAAAAAAATGCTGAAGCAAGCTGGCATCATGGCACACCTCTGTAATCCCTTGACTCAGGAGGCTGAGGTAGGAAGATTGCAAGTTCAAAGCTAGAGGCAGCCTGTGCAACCTAGCATAGACCCTGCCTCAAAAAAATAAAATATAAAATATTGGCTGAGTGTATGGCTCAGAGCACTTGCCTAGCATGAGCAAGGCCCTGGGTTCAACCTCCAGGTACTTCAAAAATAGAAATAAAAATGCAGAAGCATGTTGTTTGGGAACATTCACTCTTTTTCCTGACTACAATGAAATGCTTCTAATGGTTCATAGATATATATTTACTCAAGGATTTTCATAGTCCATTTTTGCATTTTGGACAATTTTATTCTAACTTGCTTAGTGTTGCAATTTGTTATTATTTCATAATTATACACAGGTGTAGAATTTTTATCAATTTTATCTGTATATCAAGATAATCAATACCTTATCTCTGTCCATCAGCTAATGTGCATTACATTAATGTATTTTCTGATGTTAAATTATCTATACATTCCTGAAGTAAACTATGTGTTTGTTTTTTAAAATACACTAGTAGAAAATAATGATATTATTTCATTTAGGATTCATCCAACTATGTTTTCTGATTAACTTACATTTCTTTTACTCTCCTTTTTAAAGTTTTGATCAAGATTATAGATTTCTTCATTTTCTATGCTCTGAAATAGAGAGGGGGAATAAAACCTAATACAGCTGTTTCTTAAAACTTTGATACTAGGATATGAGTCATTACTTAGAATTATCATCTAAATCAGTAGTCTCCAACATTTTGGGGGATGGGGATCTGTTTCATGGAAGACAATTTTTGTATGGACTGAGGGGGGAGGCAGAGTTCAGGATGATCCAAACACATTACATTTATAGGTGAAGCTCCTTTCTCTCACTTCCTGCTATGCCACCAAGTTCCTAATGGACCACAGACAGGTACCAGTTCTGTGTTCCAGGGGTTAGGGACCCCTGATCTAAATTGGTCATTATATCCATTTCTAGGTATTAATACATTTGCTGTGCTTTTCTTTTATTTCAATACTTACATTATTTTTAACATTTCTAATTTTTTGCATATCTTACTGTTTTAGCTCTCTGTGCCTTTGTTTTATGACCTTTCTCTTTTGAACGAATGATTTTTTCATTGATCCCTTTTAACATTCTAAGCATTCTCATTTTAGTCTTTTTTAGACTGTACCATTAAGTTGGCTCTTACTCAAATTGTTGATTTGATAATTTTGTTCAACATTTGATTTCTTTTCACGTTTTATTTTTGTGGCTGTTTTCCTTCCTGCAGAATTTTTCTGTTCTCTCTGTTCTTGTCTCTCTTTCTATTCCAATAGGTTTAGGCAAAGTCCTAACAAGACTGTAGCCCTTTTTCTCTGTAATTCTCTTAACTCAGCCTTTTTCTGACCAAGAGTTGCAGAAAACCTTAGCAGCAACTTAGCAACTTGTTTTTTCATTCACATTTAGTGAGAGAAAGAGAATGGCTTCCTCAAACTCTTCCAAGAGAAGAGAAGCATCAGTAGAAGCATCCAATAACCCTCTAAGTGGGTCTCTTTGGATAAAACCACATTACACATTCATTCCTAAACAAAAGACTACTAAGAGAGCTGGGATTATCCTTCAACCAATCTGGCCCATCCTTTAAACAGAGGTCAGTCTCTCTAACTATATGGCTCCTTCTTACTGAGAGGGAAGGTATAGAATGGATGCTACTAGAGAGTCAACCACAAAATCTACTCCAACAGGTAACTGAGTAGTCCTTTAATGCCAGTATGTATATGAAATTTGATTAGACATGGAAGAAATTGTAAATCTAAATTAAATGTCATCAGAATAATTTAAAGAGGTATGTTTTTAGAAGCTTGGTCAATTTAAGTGACAAGAGAGAATATTGCTTAAAATAAATAAAAGCATTTTATTTACTTGATTTTTTTAATTGTCTTTTTCAAAGATCTTAAGCAATCCTAAAATACTCCTGTGAGGCAGGCATTATTACTACTAGTTTCATTTTATGAATGAGCACTGAGCTTTTCAATTAGTGCTAACTATCTGGTGAAGATACAGTTATGGAAAATGTGGTCAATTAGATAAATAAATTTACTTTTTCCTTACAACTTCATGGGAGAAATATGAAACTCTGCTCCTTTAATTCTGGCTTGGCCATGTGACTTGGTTTCTCCAATAGAATACTGACAGTCAAGAAATGAACAGAGATTGAAATGTGCTATTGCTTGGTCTTCTGCACCTCTACCATGAAAATAGCATACTCAGAAGATGAACAGGCACCAGAAATATAGAAGGCACATGGAGCAAACCTGGATTAACTTGTAGCTGGTGGAAATGCCAGTTGGGCCTGGCCTAGATCTGCAAAATACTTACAGTTTGACTAAACTTGGGTTCATCAATAAGAAAAATGATTGTTGTTTTAAGCCAATGAGTTTTGAGGTGGCTTGTTAGGTAGCATTATTAGCAGATAGCTAACTGGTGCAGACAGAAAGAGAAAATGGAAAGTAAATTGATCATTTAAAAATAATAAAATAAGTAAAAATAGATATTTTAATTGTTCAAAGTCACTAAGAAAGGATAGTGTCAAAATCAAATCTAATTCTTCTGCCTCCAGATCCTTTGGCTTTTCTGAGACATGCATTGGCTCTCTATAATAATGGAAACGTAGGCGGTTTCACTATTTGTCTGTTGCAGTATAATTTCAATGAACAATTCTTTTAGCTGGATTATCACATGGATTATTATTATGTACTTGATTGTACTGGTTTTATCAACATGGCAATACAAAATGGTTATTGAATATGAGAAAAATGAGTAATAACAAACTATATACCATTTGCAACACATATCAACTACATATTTATTATGGAGCTGCTCTATCCAGTAAGACACCAGTAATCACACATGACTATTTAAATTTGAGTTAAATAAACTTTTAATTTTAATTCCTCAGTCTCAGTACCATACTGGAGAGCACCAATATAAAATGTTTCCACCTCTTCAAAAAGTTCTATTTGACAGCACTGTTATAGAGAAAATGCAAAGTTATACCCTCTTTTCAATTAAATCTAGCTGAATGATTTATAGATTTGTAGGATGCTTTCAACATGCTGTACTTCACCAGGAATCCCTTGCTAAATAAGTCTCTCTTGAATTCGGACTTGTGGAGCCATATAGCTCTGTCAGCAAAGCTGGCTGGTGATGTTAAAGAAAATGTATACAGGTAGTCCTGACCTCTGGCCCCCTGATTCAGCTGGAGCTTACAGGATGAAAGAGCTTCTGTCTCCACCCGAAAGCATCTGGAAGCATGCTCAGCAGTCACACAGCTGTGCTTACCTCCAACAAGCTGCCAAGCTCAGAAGGGAACAAAATCAATTAAGGGGACAGATCGCAGTGTTTCCCAAGGAGGAAAACACCCAAATCTATAACAGTGAACAGAAAGAGCTGATGATTCAAAAACACTGGACACAGAAAATTACAACTCTTGGTCCAGATTGGCTTCTATCTAGAGAAGGCATTTTCATGCTCGGTTTTGTATTTCTGTCTAGAAGATAAATTGAGCACATTTCCATATTTCCACATACCATAATGCAGAATTTCCAGGATTACCTAGTCTCCCACCCTCACCTTCAGTATCACTAGAGAGTTCTGTTCCATCAGCCGGTCAACAGACATGTTCAATTGTTATTTGTAGGAACCTGACATTTGGCATGTGCTAGAATACTTCCTTAGGAACCTGTAAAAATAAAGAAGAATCTATAGGTAAAATCATTTTGGAGTCCTTGTATCTTGAGAAGGAGCCACCCATCCCAAAATTCAGATTCTTAGCCTTAGGGAAATGGTAAGCATTTAAAAATTAGTATTTAAAAATTATAGTTGCAATAGCAACTCTTAAAATGCATGAAGTACAAAAATGAATAAATGTCTGGTTGGAGTAGTGTTTTAAAATTTCTCTCCAAAATGAAAGAGACCCCCTGTTTCTTTTCATTTGGTGGCTTGGGTTTAAACTTCCATTTTTACAATCCAGACAACCAGCAAAGTTAAATTCAAGCCTACTTTTGTTCTTTACAAAAGGAGCTTGTTTTAAAAGAAAAAGGCTAATAAAAAAATAAATAAAGGAGGTTTTTACCTTTTCTAAAAGGTGGATTATTACCATGGAGAGTGAGGTAATCACTTACTCCACAGGTATTTTACTCCACCTGAGTTTCCAAATTTAAATAAAACTATTGACACTAAGGATACTATTTTGCTTACCAATACAGCAACCATTCAACTTCAGACTGTCCTAAATTATCTTTAAAAGAATTATAGGTTAAAAATCCAACTTGAAATAAAATCAAACTGTTTTTTCTCATTAATTAATCTATTTCATGCATGAAACCAATGACAGATAATTCACTTAAATCTGCCTGCCATTCAATGTTTCATCCAATATAAGCACATTATTAACTGATGATTACTCATCAATGTTTTCTGAAGTTATTTATTCATTTATTTATCCTAGGAATAAAAATCTCATTAAAGTATATTATACACTTGAAAGATATGCTTGAATTCATCACAAGGCAATCAACAACTATATAGAAAGAAATAAGAGAAGGGACTGATGATGTAAAGGGATATAAATAAGATGGTGACATGGTTCCTGGATGACCTTCAGGGATGTGAATTTTCACTTCACCATCAAAGGTTTACTTTGTGAGTCATCAAAGATTTCGAAGCAGTGGATTGCCATTCTCTTATCTGCATATGAGGAAGTTCATTCTGCCTGCACACTAAAGATGGATAAAGTTGGAATCACAGACCTTTTAGGAAAATGTTTTATTGTTAAGAAATGGTACATGCATGATTTGTGGCAAGAGAGCCAAAGGGCAGATATACACCACATTTCAGATATATCACCACGGAAAGGGCTTTGCAACAAGGCCAGGCTAGTATCACTAGCCTGTAATGAAAGGAGGAGGACCTACTAAAGCAAACCAGTTTTTCTTCTGTTCTCCTTTTGTTTGAAATGTCATTTACTTTTTTGATAGACTAAGACCCCCAAGGGCTGGGATTTAGCTCAGTTGGTAGACCGCAGCACTGCAGTCTCTGAGGCCCATAGTTCAATTCCCAGCACCGCAAAAATGGGAGAAGGGCCTGGCAATCCACTCCCAAGGCAATCCTGAAACAGTCTGCCATTGAAAACCCTATGAGGGTCGCTATGAGTAGGATACCTACTCTACAGCTCCTAACAACAACAATAAGACCCCCAAAGGATATAGTGTATCTGCCTTACCCTATTTGTGTTTCTTACTGCTATTCACCTATTGCCTGATCTTAATACAAAACATAAAACCAAGACAAAATGAGTCTTTAGTAATAGATTTTATTCATTCATTCATTCATTCATGTGATCAACAAATACCAACCTTCCCCAAGCGAGCACCTCTTTAGCATGTAAGTCATGGATAAGATATATGCAAATAATTGTTTCAAGAAAATAAATTTTGACATTCAGGGGAAAAATTATTTCTATAGGAAGGATCAGGAAAATATTTTGGAGGTAATGGCATTGGAACTAGGCCTGAGAGAATGGGAAAGATCTGGAAAGTGATGGGCTGAGCAAAAAGGCAAGAAAGTAAGTGAATCAAATATGGCTGAGAAAGACAGAAACTCTAGGTTAGCTGTCAAATACGATTCATAAAAAGAAACAGTGAAAACCAACATAGAACAGGTAAGCTGAGAACAGATTTCAGAAAACCTTGACAAGTCAGACTTCATTTAGAAGATAATGGTCACTGCTGAGGATTTTAATCGGGAGTTTGACGTGCTTAAAATACTATCCAAAATGAATATTGGAGTCAAATTCTTATGTATTCTAGAAGGCTAGTCTTCATTTATTGTGTGTTTTTAAGCTATCATAAAATATAAGGAAAATTTTCTCTCTCTAATTTGAATAACTAATTAGCCATCAATCCTAGATTCCATCTCTACCACAGAAACATCATCATGCTGCTATGAATAAAGGGCAAATGAAAATATATTACCAAGAAATGCTTCTATGAAATGACCAAATTTTATTTAACAAAGGAAACTTTTCCAATTCTCACTATTAATTTGTTTTCATTCATCCAGAACATTTAAACCCTCTTTCTTAATTTAAAAGAAGTAAATAAAAATACCTGGCTTGGGAGCCAAGTCCCAGAATTTCATAAATGATCCTGTCTAAAAATTGTTATGGCTGAGCAATAAATCCCTGGAAAATGATGCTTATATTTGTAATAGAAATGTCACCAGAGCCTTAAATATAGCAGCTCAACCTGTCCCCATTACTCTGCAGCAAAGTCAAATTTGTAATTGATTTTGACTTGTACCTCCTACCATGTATGCTGAGTTCAGTGGCCATGGACAGCATTTTTTTAAAAATTTAAAATCCTGTTTTAGTCTAATTAGATTATCTTGGAAATCAGATGTCTCCACTTATATTTTCTCCCCATCTATCTTTCTCTTCAAAGAACCGACTGATTTGTTCTTGGGGTATTTTGTTAGTAAATAATGGATTTCAGTAGTTGTTAAAAATAGTTCTTGAAACTCCTACATCTTCCAGCTATGCTTAAATGGCGAGAGATAAAATTTTAAAATCCCCAAGTCAAATATTTCATTTATCCAGAACTGAATTTCTGATTGTTAAGGGCACCGATGGACATTCTACAGCTGTTAAGAAACCATGTGTCAACATCATTTATCGCAGTGATGTGATAGTAATTGTGGTCTCTATTATCCAATAATAGGGACCACAAGGAGTAAGCAAGCCAAATAGATACAAATACGTAATGCCTTTAGCATCCAGCACTCAAAATCCAGTTAATTGTTTGTTACTTGAGACATACGAAAGCACCAGTACAGGCTGTCTACTCAGAATACAATGATAACTGTATGCAGCAGTATGGACTCAAAGTTTAAAAAATTAATTTTCAAATGGTTTTCAGAGATTCCACCAGATGGGAGTGCAACAGAGTTATGTTTAACCCTTGAGCTGGCAGTCTATGGCAGGAACATTGCCAGCTATAAAAAATAATAATCAGAGGCCCATGAACTGCTCTTTTAAAATGGTTACATTAAAACCCAGACACCTGTAGTTTTACTAGTTGCTAAAATGGTTTGTAATCACACATGCATGAAACAGATGTGCAACCAGAGCTGTAGTAACTGGTTTCCATTATACAAACACAGGTGAATGGTGGGCAGAGGAGGAATGGAAAACTGAGATTTGTACACATTAAAATCTAACATTGGAGATTCACATAAAGCTTGGGAAGCATTTCTTATTAAATATACATTGGTCTGTCTCTCAACTGCCTTTAAATCATGGATATTTACATTTCCCAAAATGATCTACTCAAATTTGGATAATAGTGACTAATCCCTATCCCTAAGACACGTGTTCTTCAAAATACTCATCTTACTGAAATGACTGCCATTGCTTTGTAAGAATGTTTTTAACAGACTCGAACATATTAGGAGGTTTTTTGTTGTGGTGGTTGTTTTAACATATCTTCAGGGTCTTACAAAAATCAATATTAAAATACGTTTCCAGAACTTCAGTCTCTCAAAAACATGAACTAGAGCCTCTTTTCTAGCATCCCAGACTTTGGTTGTTATAAAATTTACAGTACAGTGTGTCGGTTCCTTAGGGACTGAGTCACACAGCCCAGGATACATTGCTCTCAGGAAGTCATAGGAACCATTGAACAAATACATTTTTGTGAGTGTTTGGTTTGCTCGGGTGAACTTTGAGGGATTGGATTTTAATTCAAGTGTTCCAAAATTCTGATTTACAACAACATCTGGGATGTGGAGAGTGGATCGCTCACATCGGAATTCCTTAGAAAGGAAAAATAAGATGCAGACAATTATAACATTCAACAAGAACTGTCCTTCCAGAAGTCCTCATCACACCTGGGATGGAACCTCTGAGCCAATGTTTCCTCTCAGATGTCTTCGCAGAAGGAGTGCAAACAGAATGAATGAGTTGGAGCAAACAGACGTCTATGTGAGACTCTGACTGGAGAAGGAAAACAGGATATGTGTTCATGTGCCCATAACTCATTAGGAAAGCTCCTTCCAAATCACTCCCAGGGACCATCTCCTCCCCCAGAAGACCTTATCATTCCACATTTTTTTGTTGTTGTTGTTGTTGTTTCTGAAAGCATACTTTAAAAAAATCAAAAGTTCTTGGAATGGAAACGTCGCCTCTTGCAGGATGTGAATGAAAGACATTTTAACCTGAAGGTGCATATAATATTTTTAGAGAGCCATAATACTGTTCATCATGTAGCCCCAACAGTACTCTGGACACAAATGATTCCTCTGGGACTAAGGCAACATTGATGATGAGGAAGGTGAGGTGCAGAAAGCACCTGCGAATCTGCAAACTAAGGCCAGAAAACAGCAAATGGAAGCAACAGGGCAAAGCTGTTTAGACATATTGCAAAATCATTTTGGATATTCCCACTATATCTGTTAAATATTCATGTATATTCTGACAACTACGCCCTTGTTCCTGGAGCTTGAAATTGTTGGGTCTTTAAGTTATTCTCAGAGTATAAACTGAGCACTCCTAGAAGTGCATTAATTCTTTCAGACTTTCAGACTAATGGTACACCATTTACTT
The DNA here is from genome assembly GCA_007922755.1 of Pedetes capensis. NCBI lineage: Eukaryota > Metazoa > Chordata > Mammalia > Rodentia > Pedetidae > Pedetes > Pedetes capensis. The sequence goes on along the minus strand of VMDO01005416.1, from coordinate 103,212 downwards.
CAGGAGTATTCCATACTCAGGTGGGTAACCATCACCACAAAATTTGGCCTCCCTAGATTTTAAGATTGTGCATGCATTCTGGTTCATGATACAATATGGGGTGGTAGTTTTTAAGCCTGGGTATGCATGGGAATGATCAGGACAGCTTTATTAAAATGGAGAAGTCCAAGTTCCACTCCTAGATTTTCATTCCGTTGATCTGAGGCCCCCTACATCTGAATATTTTCTAAAGTGTGAATCCACAGATAGTTTTTAATATGGACTAAAAACAACACCAGGACTAAAAATAATGCCAACAAAGAGCTAAATGCTTAACAAAACTCTGCCTATGTCAGGTATGCTTGCAAAGTTAAACTTACACTCCCACGAGAATGCAGGATAATTACAGCTATGTAGATCTTGTATGTTAAAAATGTGCAGGAAGTGAGAGATAACAGTGAACAGGCAATGTAGAGATGGCTTCTAAAACTCACTTGTGTCAGTGGTTCTTCTCCTGTTCCACGGATAATACTGTGATCACCAAAAGTCACCAAGATTATGATGGCAGCTCAGGCATGATTCTGGGAAGGCTTTCCTCTTAATATTGCAGAGCATGTTTCTAACACCTCTAGCAATGACTGAGAGATGGCACCAATAAAGTCACAGAACCAGGGTACATCCAAACAGAATATAGCTATTGCCAAGCTAGAACCAGATATGGCTTCTTGTCCTAAAGTAATTGTGAAACCAAGGTCATCCAATTGAAAATATTACTTATCTTCTGTCAAAAGATGTCCATTTCAAGTCTATATCAAAGGTCGAAAGAAGACCCAAAATACCTATCTGTCCTCGAGTAAAAATTGAACTTATGTTTACTTACTCTTCTTGTAGAAAGTATATGCTGTAAGTGAAGTTCAACAGTGTTCTTCTGTGGAGGATTTTGTTTTCATTTGGTACTAGTAAACAATAAAGAAGCATTTGTCTCCCATTCTAAAGTTTTGAGGAAGAGACCTTTCCCAGCTCCCTAGTAGTGAACAAAGAAATTCAAATTAGATCTACGCTAGGAACCAGGAGTTTCACACAGCCAGGAAAACCTTCAACCAGCCACTGGATGTGTGATTTGCAATGACAAACATCCCCAACGTTGTTTGACTTTTGTGTCACCTTTTTCTCATTGGATACTCTGATAATTTATAAAAACATCAATTTTATATATTCAGTGAAATCATCTAATCATGAATTTTTAAACTCACTTTTTTACATAAAAAGAAAGAATGCATAGAAAGCATCATGAAAACCAAAGCTTTCAATGCTGTACAAGTCCAAATCGTTTTTTTCCTTGTTTCCATTAAAGGCTAAAATGGAAATTTTGTGCTTTTAATTTGTGCTATAATTCTTATTAAGATGAAATGCTTACACCAGCATTACAGATTATCTTAAAGTCTTTTGCTTCCATGATAACAACTTTCATTTTAAAGGTGGAACCTAATAATAATTATGCCTGTAGCCATAGCCCTGTGGTGTCTAATCCCGTCAGATCTCGGAAGCTAAGCAGGGTTGGGCTGGTTAGTACTTGGATAGGAGACCGCCTGGGAACACCAGATATTGCAGGCTTGGGAGAAGGACCTAGAAACCCACTCCCAAAAATCAATCCACTGTTGAAAACCCTATGAATAGCAGAAAAGCACTGACAATAGTGCTTCACCTGTTGTACGTAAGGTCACTATGAGTTGGATACTGACTTGACAGCACCCAACAACAACAATAATAATTATTATTGTTAAATTGAAAGTAGAAACTATTGCTGCCTTCTATCCAGCTCTTCTTATAAGTACATTTATTTATTGTATAGACTATTTCCCATATCTTCCAAAGAATACAATCCTGTTAAAGCATCTTACTTGATTCAGGTGGTATGATGAAGAACATCTCCCTATAAGTTCTGTATTAAGGGAAAATAAGTGAAAGAAAAAAGAACCTCTGCTGATTACCATTGCTTTGCTGGGATTTAGCTCAGTTGGTAGAGCACTGCTCTGCAGTCTCTGAGGTCCCGGGTTCAATTCCCAGCACAACAAAAGTGGGAGAAGGACATGGCAATCCACTCCCAAGGCAATCCCCAAACAATCAGCCATTGAAAACCATTTAAGGGTCACTATGAGTCTGACAGGACTGATGGCACCTAACAACAACAACACAACCTTTGAGAATTATTCTTTGGCCTACCAATGTGATCCATTCTATACATAATTGCTCTTTTGTTATTGAATTCACTTAAAATGTCCATTTCCATAGTAATTTAGCACAGGTGTTAAGACATCCTCTTTCTCCTGATCCTCATTGTTAATGATATGCCATAACATATGTTGGGCCAGCACTCCTAGCTACTATTCCTTCCAGGAGCCATTGTACTTCCTCCTCAGGACCTTGTTCTTCCTGGTCCCACCAGTCACAGCCAGTTTCCACCCCTTGGACCCCTTCAGGTGACTCAACTGTTGACAGAAATTCATTTCAGAGTTATGAGTCCTGCTCTTAGGAGCTATGTGGGCAGTTCTCTGTGGTATACACAGTCAGAAAAGAAATTGTTCCTCACTATCCCCCAGAGAAGCAGCTTGGCTTTAATTTTAGTCTTCTGTTTGCTATTGAGTGGTTTATGGCAGAATCATAAGGCTATTTTTTTAAGTAACTGTTTTTCCCCTCGTTGTTTTGAAATAGCTGCTCCACAAGTGTTTTCCTCCTCAAAATCTAATGTGTCAAATTAGTGAAACCCTTAAGGTTCTAAAAGGAAAAAAAATATACATCAACCACAGACAAAACAAGATAATAACGGATCAGAGATAAAATATTCACGTTATAAGCCATTTTGTAAGAAAAAAAAAGTACAATGTTCGTGTAAAATACCAGAAATTCAGACTTTTCCCCATAGCATAGCCTCTAACACATCATTCCTCTTCATATTTCTCAAATAGCTAAAAAGCTTTGAAATTTATCATCACTTTTGTGACTTCAGTACTTTCTCCAGCAGATGCTCATTCAGGAGAGCTTAATTACTTTATAAAATATGGGGGATCTTTTGCTCTTTTTCTTACAAAAAATACCTGCTCTTTGAACAAATCAAGTTCTTTAATAGGTGAATACAGTAAATTATTTTTTTTTCTTTGGGAACAGAGTTACTGACTGTGCAGTTACTTAAAAGTTTACAAATATCTGTATGGTTCTCATTTGAAGGTTTCTCCCTAACTTTTAGTAAATTATTTGATTTAGTGAACTCAAGTGATTGTTGGAAAAGATTTATTAGTTGGGAACTTTTTTTCAATGAGCTGAAAGGCTGTCTACTCCACAGTGAATTCTGGTGAAGAATATATTAAAGAATTTCAGGCTCTGAAAGAAGAAAGTTCTTGGAATTGTTTTTTCCGGTGAAAGCCAGTCCAAAAATTGTGTCATGTTTTAATCGAAAAGCATTTAGATAAACGACATAAGGTAAATGTCTCAGTAGCAGCCAAAACATTATCTTCGTTCTTGATTTACGAAATAATAATGTCATTTTTGTGGCAGAAAAACTTTTTTTGCTTTAAGCTCTCTTTAGAGAAAGAATGTCAGAAAGAAGAACACATTAACTGGATTGTAAAAGTGTTTTTAAAAGGAGCAAATAAGCCACATCTTTGAATTTCTGTTTCTTCAATAAGTTTCAACCAGGATGAAGAGGGGTCTGAAAAGGCTTGGAGTCTGTGCAGCAGGTCACTGCTGATCTCGCCCCTTTGATATTCTTTATTTGACAATGACATTGATGCCATGCAAATACGTAAAGATAAATATAAATACATTCATGAAGGAAACTAGGGGAAAAGGAATGAGAAAGAATGAAGCTCAGATTCTCAGGAGAATGATCATCAGAGGGAAATGGTAATGATATCAGAACAGAGACCTGTAATTAAAAAACCTTCCAGTCTTATTTTATGTGGCCATTTCAACAGGTCCCATTTCCTTGACACAGAGGCCAGGCATAATGATCAGAGGAAGATGAGATGATGGAGTGGGGGATTTCTGGCCTTATCTTCCACATCCTGCTCAAGGGAAATGAGGAAAGGAAAAAATGGGTTATCTGGGAGCACCTTTTACTAAAGAATAACTTCCTATGCATTGCTGATATTTACCGATAAATGAAGTTATTTTAAAAACACTTGCCATGAAAAAAAGCAAAAACATAAATATTTTTCCAAAAACCTTCTTATTTCTTAAAATGTCATTGATCCAATGCATACTCAGGGAAATCCTGCATCACTGATGCTTAGATTCAGGAATGATGACCAGATGAAACCAGTCCCTCATCCCACTCCTAAATGCACTCAGAAGGAACAGCCACATTTTACACTTGAACTGCAGGGTGGCTTTCCAAAGTTGACATGACTTACTAGCTTCAAGTAGATGGCACATCACGGCAAAATTCTAGGGCCAAATGATCAAGATTAATCCTGAGTCTGGCCATAGGCAATTTTACTCGGACATTCCCTCACTCTGCTCTTCCACTCCTGAAGTCAAGCACAGTGTAACTCTGCAAACATTTTTGAGTATGAAACGTATATACACATACACAGATGCTGTGTGTTTAGGTGGTATGCATATATAGGTAGATGTTTATGTACACACACAGCGTGTGCATATGAAATTGTTTGAATGCTACATGCATTTCATTTAAACAAGAATGCCCCTGGCATAGGACATTTCCTAGGGTTTGAAGAGTGGCTAATGGCAAATGATGGGCTTTGCACCATTAATTCTAGGATTTTGTTAATCTCCATGATATGCCCTTCCCTGGGAGTTTCACTACCATTATAAATAAAAATGTAAAACACAAGCTCTGCAAGCCCAAAGGGCACAGATTAGTTTTATGGGAGGTACAGTTTCAAACAGGGCCCTTCCACCCTCTGGACAGCTTTTCCCAGTGAAATGGCATGGATTCTCTCTCAGGAGATGAATCAATTTGTAATTATTGTTACTACACATTTTGCTTAAACTGCTACGAATCAACCTCCTCAGCAAGGCCTTGCATGCAAAAATCTCCTCTATCTCTTTCCCCAAGTTCCAAAAGCAAAAGCAAAAGAATGGTACATAAATGGAAATATATATATATATATATATATATATACACACACACACACATATATATATATATTCCATGCTGCAATTTTTTTTAATTGCTATACGGGCAAAAGGTGTTGAAATGTGAAACCCTTTGGAGGAATTCTTTCAGTAGAACAAATCAGTGCAAACACTACCCTAAAGTAAAGCTAGCTTTATGTGGAATGTTGTGCAAAGCAGAGCTTTATGGACAGAAGATCCATAGATGGCAATCCCAAAAAGACCAAAAAAAAAAAAAAAAAAAAAAAAAAAAAAGAAAAGGGAAAAAAAAAGTCTACTGTCACTTTAAGAAAAAATAAACTAAAATATGAACTACCAAAAACCCTGCCATTTCCAGCCTGGGCTTGATTAATGATTTTTCTATCTAATAAAAGGTTCACAAACCATCTGTTTTTCTCCCTAATGCCTTGCCCAAAGGTTTTTCGTTCCTATTTCAGGCTCGGGGCCAACTGACATTCCACTCTTTTTTTTTTTTCCCAGCCTTGTAAACAAACCCTTCTCTCTTTTTAATCTTCCAGGGCTGTTTCCTACCCATCGTTATGCATATTCATTGCGAGTAAACATTTTTAGTGTCTACACTTAATCTCTTCCACTGGCAATTACTGTTCTATGCTGTTTTGTAATGCAGAAGGGCCAACGCTTTCCGTTCTAATAACAGCTGGGCCGCAGATGGGGCCTGCAGTCATTGTAGAAAATAAAAATTTACAAGATGCCAGTGGAATTTATTTCAGTTTTATGGAGTCACAGGAGGAACCTTTCTGTTATCCGCCTTCAGTGAAATCTGCAGGCACAAGGCAAGCTTTTGACATTTAATCAAAGGGGGGTTCAGGTAGGGTCTGGAACAACGCAAGGAAGAAAGCAGGTGGATCGTATTAGGCAGTGCCATGGTTAATTTATTTAGAAGTGATTGGCTTAGATGTGTGCAGCCAATATTTGACATCATGTATATATCTTGTTTAGCATCCTGCCTCTAAATTGTTACCACTGGAGAGACAGTGAGCTGTCACTGTGGACTGAACCAGGTGTTTGGTCGGGTTGCTGCTTAGAGGTGCTGATGGAGATGGCACCGTCCTCACCAAAGACGAAGCGTTTTGTGCGGCTTCTAAAACTTGATTCATTTTACTTCACCGCATCCTTCTCTGAACAACTGTAAGTGCTTCTTCAGCAGAAGCCCGGAGTGTACGGACGGGCTTTTGAATACGGGCTGCAACCTTTAATTTAACAATGCGGTTTAACTGGAAATTTTCTGTTATATGACTCGAGTACGTGAAAACGGATTTATTTGGAAGACTTGAATTTCCGATGTGCGCTGTAACGCTGATCCAGGGTGGGATTAGAATTGCACCATGACATATTGAGCAGCCCGAGTGCAGTGGTTAAGAGCTAACTACGACTCCCAAAATGAAAACTAAATTGTCACATACACACACACACACACACACACACACACGCACACACACACACAATAAAAAACTGCAACCCCATTCAAATGCAGTGCTGTATCTGAAAGTATTCACTATGGTTCTCGAACCTAGGCTACCAGATCCCCCCGCTCCACATCCCTTCCTTACCCCCAAAACTTTTCCCCAATTGTAGAAAGGGAATCCACGAAAACCACCCACAGTTATCCTACAATTAATTAAATAAATGAACACGGGTTTTTGGACCAGGAGAAACCTATGCCAAAGGTGCTTATGTTTTTACATTTGGGGCCCTCTAGCCACACACCTTCAGCTGGTTGCCTAGCAACCACGAGAGACCCACTGAGCATGCTCACTGAGAAGCCTAATTGCTATCACAATTTACTTGTGTTGTTGTTGTTGTTTTAAGCCCATTAACCAAAACAGGATGTTTTCCTTTTTGAAGGACAAGTAAGGTCTGCATGAATTTGAAAGACAAGAGTATATTTCCAGTATACCAAATCATTAAATGCCAATGCTAGGCATATATAAGAAGGTACATATAACAAATGTAAAAATTAAATAAATAAAGTATAAATTCCCATTCAGATTTTTACAGATCCATTTCTTTTATTCTACATATCTTTTCTGATAGTGACTTCCTTTTCCTAGCAGAGTCATTGAGTAGGAAGGGAGAAATTGAAATTTATGTCATATGATTGAGTATATTAAATCTTATTAAAGAGTTTAAATTGATTGATACATTAAATAGCATCTTTTTCTCCCTTGCTCTTCCTTCATTCCTTTCCATGTTGCTTTATTTTGTTTTTCAAATAGCCTAATGTCTCCAGGTCTAAAGCTAAGATTTAGCTTCCTTTATCTTTTCACAAATGGCAAGAAATAATTTTGTGTCCTTCAAAGAGAAAGGCAGTTTTTCCAAACTTCAAAAAAAAACACACATTTTATGTTAGCTTAATTAAATTTATCCATTTTTTGAAATCTCATCATAGTTGCATGATTTTTCCTAATGTCTAAATTTTTAGATAAAACAATGTATGCTTAGAACATTAAGTATCTATTTCATCAGTTTAGTTACTAAACACAATGCCTTTGAGATTAAAACTATATAGGATTCACAACTATATTTCCAGGATTTTTTTTTCAAATTTTCTAACTTATTTTCAAAAAAGAAACCTTGTTCTTTTTAACTTTAAATATTGTCTATGTTATTTTGTATGTGCATGAGTATATGGATTCTACGAGGGGATGTATTTTTTTTTTACTAATTCCATGATCCTGTCTTATGTCCAGTTATTCTTATGGAACCAAATTTATTTATACTGAATTGTTTTCATGCTGGGAAAAACTCTTGGGATAAAGTTCTCTTATTCGCCTTTAGGAACATGGCAGGTATCAACAGAATGGAGATGAAGTAAGCTCATGAGACAAAGGCAATGTGCTCATCTAAGCCTTAAACACACTACAGATCTTATCTCCTGTCCCACCTTCCCCCTGTCCCCCCCGTCGCACTGACCCCCAATATTCCTTCAATAGCCAAGGCCTTCTGGATAGGAAGTGGTGGGCAGGCAATGCTAATGGTATCAATGCTGGAAGAGCACAGGGCTTCAATGCAAGGACCCTACTTCCCTAAGGGTGTGTGTGTGTGTGTTCCCAAGCAATAGCAGTCCCTTGTTTATGTGTGAGCCAGTAAGTAGTTGTACCAGTCCCACAGAGACAACAGCAGAGGGAGCAAATTTTCACACACACACCATATTTCCTGATGTCCCAGCATTGGTAAGAATTCTGGGGACATACTGTATAAGAAATTAATAAAAATCAAATGATTTCATTTCATTATGAATCACCTTATTACACACAGATGCAGGTCAAGCAACATGGGTAATGAAGAGCTAAACACGGGTAATTGGTGTAGTTAGGAGACCCAGGGTGGCGGTTGTGAACACGATCAAATAGCTGGTAAAATGGCACTTGTTTCCTTTTTCCTTCCGTTCCAAAAAACTACTAAAAAAAAAATAATTTAAGTACATACACATATATACACAATATGTGTGTGTTTTTAATCCCATGGCTGGAAATACTCAAGTTCCATTTATATAGTTTCACATATGTTCTTTAATATGTGAATGTATATGCTCTGCAGGGAAATCTTTCTTCAGTTTATTCATGCTGACAACCAATCCTCCTTTCTCTCTTCCCTTTTCTTAGCCTCTGTCTCATTGGTCTTTCTCTCTCCCACACACATGAAGGGACACATGCAAAACACGCACACACACATCACACGTGCATAGGCATGCAGACTCTGCAACAAGCTCAGCCCTTGAGACTTTATACCCACTAACATGTTCTCAGTGGAGAGTGATTTTTTAATGTCTGTTTTATCCTACACCTAACAGGTGACTGGCCTAAAGGGACTTTGTTCTCCTGTCCCGTACTTCATATGGCTTAATATGGCCGGCTCACCACAGCTCTGGCTAAATCTCAGCACTGAGATCGATTATGAAGGTGGAGTAGAGAGTGATGGCAGCGTTTCTGAACAGGAAGACCTGAAGCAATTGTTTTGGTCTTTTTTCTCTCTCTCTCCATCAAAGTAGGATTAGAAGTGATTGTTTCCTCTCACAGTGGTCATTTTCCTATATTAATGCATTGATGATATCTGGAACTATGTGGTTTTCAAGTTTTCTCAACCCTAATCTCTAGAAATCCTGTAGCATGTGTCAAATTAGAACTCCATTCCGGCAAATGCATCTTTATATTTCCACACAGCTAATCCAATGCATTCATTTGAATGCAAGGCTCCTAAACATTTTCACTCAAGTATACATATTTTCTCTTTAATTCTCTGCTTTCTTGCTTTCCCCTCCCGACCCCATTCTTCTACTACATTTCAAGTAATTACTTTTGCACCTTCCAAAATATCCTATTGATTTCAACTTATAAAACCTATATAATAAAGCCATTCCTTCTTTTAGATAAAATCTGACTTTTTGGTTTTTTGATGCAACAAAAATGGTAAACTAAATCTGTGTGTAGAAACCCAAAGCCTAAGGAAAAAAGTTATTAGATTCAAATATATAGTATGCCTTTCTCTTGCTTACAAACTATTTTCTTTCCTGGTTCTATATAAAATAACATAAATATTGCAAAATAACATTAAATTGTCACATTTCTATGTATTATATATTTCAGACTACATGAAGACAAATTAAAAATTAGATGTTCTTAATAGATGGTTTTGAAATCTTGAAGAACTGTAAAGCGCACTTGAGTGCATTTGAGCCATTCCTAAAACTATACAGTACACTGATTCATAGAAACCAAAAAAACTTCAAAACATTGGCAAATTTCCTTTTATTAAAAAAGAGGAAAAGGTGCTGGGCACAGTGGCTCATGCCTGTAATCCCAGCAACTCAGGAGGCAGAGGCAGGATTGCAGGTTCAAGGCCAGAGGCAGCCTGCATAATTTAGGGAGACTCTGACTCAAAATAAATAAAAAATAAAAAATGGACTGGCAGTGCAGTCCAGTGACAGAGCACTTGCAAAGTATGTGCCAGGCCTTGGGTTCTACCCTCCAGTACCACAAAAAGAAAAGGAAAAAAGAAATGAAAAGGAAAAGAAAAGAAAAAGAAAGAAAAACAAAAAAAGAAAAAGAGGAAAAGACACACATGCCTACTGGTTTGACTGAAATTTCCTTAGGATACGGAGCATGTGTAATAAATGTGATTGTACAATCATCAAAAGCCCAGAGAGGAGAATCTCCTACTGACTTTGTGGATGACACAGATTTTTCAAAGATTTTGTTAAAAATTGATATATATTGCCCTCCTATAAAACAAACATTTATATGCAAATTTCATTAAAATAGAGAGTGCTCTATATTGGGAGAGGTAGTCATTTTTTTATGGGTTTGAATGCTATAGAAATGATTACAAGAAGGGTTTTCTTTTTTTAAGTAGGAAAAAAATCATTGAATGTTTTAATAATGCATACCTAACCTTTATTTTCTTATTAGTAATTGTTATGAAACCAGAATGCTTTGCCAGCCTATCTGACTGCACCTGTTACTAGATATTTCCAAGAGACTAACACACCGATTTTGCCTGAGTGCACTGGGTGTATTTCCCGTTGTTTTGATTGTGCAGTCAGGGTACAGGCAGTTTGCATTCAAATAAGAAGGCACATTTTATTCAAAGAAGGAAAGTGATGTCCTTGGAACTTCAACCTTAATGAAACACTTTTTAAAAGGACACACTGATTGGAGTGGGAAGAGATCCAAAGGGAGGAAGCATCCAAAAGGGGAGGGAGGATATGATGGAGAAGAAAGGCAAATGGATTATATCAGCGAACTAAGACGAGAGTATCCCAAGCGACTTTAAAAAAATCTGTATGAAGTCATCATAGGCACATCGTGTAATCTTGGGGGGTGGGTGCTGCAGCGGAGGACAAAGAAACTTTCCCCTTCAAGCTGAGTTTCTGCAGAATTAATTCTAAATATTCTGCCTAGTCTTAAGAGTTCTCAGTCCCAAATTGCTTAGTTGATGAATCGTTGACGTTCTTCTGCCTAATTTCGGCAGAAGTAACATTTCTAGCTGGTTGATTTGGGCATCAAAATGAACCGATGTCTTCGGACATCTGTACTATAGAGACACCCTTATGCTAAAACCCGACTCCAGCACTACCCTTACAAAAATAGCACATTTCCGTTCATGCAGAACGGTGATTAGACTTTCCCAACACAACTCATACTTTTTAAAAGGCGCGTCAGAATTTTAAAGTGCATTAAATAAAGGGCATTGGCACATTAATGCAGCTCTCTTTGAGGAAAGATGCCGCATAATTTCCGCTGAACCGTTGCACAAACCTTCAATAAAGTTCTCAAAGAAAAAAAAAATACCTAGACCCATCCGCACATTCTTGATGTTGAGAACTGGAATTAAATAACTTGGCATGTGTCTAAAACTAAACCTTCAAAGTACTTTGTTTCACATATGTAAGGTGGAGAGAAAGTCCCCAGGGGACTGTTGTTTTGTTAACTTATTTAAAATATTCTGTTTTTCTGGAGCTGCCTGCCTGCATGGTAGGACTACACAGGATACTCTACTGGGTGGTTTTTGGTTTGGGGTTTGTTTAAGATAGATGCTACTTTCTTCTATATCTAGATATGCATTTATTTTAAAAAATGTCTGTATTAAAGGCTTTCTCTATTGATGGGACTAAGGTGTTGCAAACATGCTGGAAGAGTTACAGAAAGAGTGTGACAGGTGGATTAGCTCCCTCTTAGCTTTGGCTCTTCCCTGCTCATCTCTGGCAGCAGTGTCCACGTAGTTTATACCACAAAAGATAAGAGCTACATGCATATAGAGTACCAGCATTATGTCAAGTGCCCAGTTTGCAGTTCTATGCCGTGGTCTTCATGCCTGTTAAAAGTAACATTGAAAATACAAAATGGTGCAGCACTCCAAACCCAACCCCAAATCAGGCAGGTTTTCAAGACTGCAACGGACTTAACTGAAGGGCGGCAAAATCATTGACAGCAGCTGGAGAGACTTGTTCAGCAGCTCTTCCTCCATGGTCGAGCATATTTCAAAGTCTAAATCCTTCACAAAAGGAAACTGAGAAGATGGGGGAGCGATTCTTTCTTCATGGGGAAAAAGAGGGACAACCAGACACCTTAAGTTTCTTATAGTCTGTTCAAGTTCGAAAGAAATGTCTTTTTCAGCTCGACATCTTTTTTCTATTTGCTAAGCCTGTGTCAGTCCTACTTACTGTCAGGTTGGAACATGTAGAAAACAAAACAAAACAAAAGAATTTTGCCTTGAGCAACATTAATAACAGTATCGGCTTTCTGTATGCGGGACCTGCTCCCCACACAAAGATCTGGTAGCTGAGCCTGCCCTGATGATTAAGCTGGAAGAGTTACTGAAGTTCATTGTTTAAGCAATGGCTTCCACCTGCAGGTTTCCAGCCACAATCAGCTTCCCCAAGGGAGATGTACAAAATCACTCAATGGGATATAAGTAAGCCCCTTTCGAAATCACAGGTGACACCATCATGCCTGGTCATTAATGGTTTGGGTTTTTGGTTTGTTGGTTTTTCAAGTTTTTGTTTTGTTTTGTTTTGATGCCAGATCAGTTCAGACTTCTTGTTCTTACAAGCTGCCATCTCTCAGCTCTTCTTTATTTAATGACCTTTGTCCACTATAACTAATCCAGATTTCATCTACTGAAATCACAAACTGTCCCAAACAGGGCCAAGTGAGATAGGACGAAAATAGACAAGGTCACCAGAAATATTTACTGCGTCCTAATGGTTTCCAGTCCTGGTTTTGGGGAGGTGGGGGCAGGAATTCTAGGCAAAATTCAGGCATCAAAGACCCAAACTGTTACATCCCTGGGAGAAGAGGGACCTCCCCCCACCCGGAGGCATGTAACTAAAGCAACATGGAAAAGCTTTTCTTGTCATGAAAACATGGCAACTTATAAATAAACAGAGGGTATTAATTCCTCATGTGTTGAGGTGACATGGAGAATTTAATCAACATTGAATTCGCAACATTACAAAAGAAAGTGCTGTGGGCATTTTTTAGCATGTTCGAGTGACACAGGCATATTTTGAAAAATACAATGTCAGACTCAAGCACTTACCACCAGAAACAGATCCATTTTGAGCAAGCCTTTTGAGATGTCAGAGACCAAGGCTCAGTTTTCCTTCCATGAGAAAATGAATTACGCATTTATCTCAAGGGACAGATGACAGATTTTATAATTCGGGTAGAACAACGTAGCACAGCTTCAGCCTCCCCCATGTGTATATGTTACCATGCGGGGGGTGAGAATGGGATGCATGAGCCCCATTAATAACAGCAGTTGCATGCTTAATTTCATGTGCACCGCACTGAAAAATTACTTCTTACTATCTAAAATAAGATTCAGGAAGAGCCTGGGAAATCAGGAGCTCTTCCAATATACCTTTGCGGTCCCAAGTGAACAAGTTGCTGGTGACTTACATCATTTAACAGGCAAAAACTGAGGGCATTGTTAGTGGATCCCCCCAGGGCAGATTTGATGTGAGTAACTCCAAGATCAAGATCGGCTCCCAACAAAGAAGTGTTGTGGAAACCTTGCAATTCTTTTTACACCAGAGGAACATAGATTTACAGAAACTTCTAGTTGTGAAGTAGACGGCAAATTGAAGAGCAGGTAAAACCTGCCTTGAGAGCCTTGACTTAGAGGCTCAGATTTCGAACTGAAGAATCGGTTAAGTAAGGCAGGGGCCTTCCAGGATGTGACCTCCAAAAGTAACACTTTCATTGCTGCTTTTAGCAGTCTTCGGCATTGTAAATACAACCAGTGAAGGTCATCTTCTTAGCTGTACTGACAAGTTCCTAGGATTTTACAGCTAAAAGATGCCTTTGAGGCTTTAGTCCTACTCCTAGGTTTTATGAGCCAGGGTTTAGCTCAGTTGATAGAGTGTTGCTCTGCACTCTCTGAGGCCCTGGGTTCGATCCCTAGTGCCACAAAAATGGGAAAAGGACCTGGCAGCCCACTCCCAGAAACAATCTCAAAACAATCAGCCTTTGGGAACCCTATGAACAGCAGAAAAGCACTGACATAGTGCCAGATATGGCACAGTGTCGGGGAGTGTTTCGCTTTGTTGTACATAGGGTCACTGTGAGTCAGACCCGACTTCACGGCACCTAAGAACAGCTTAGGTTTTATAAATGTAAATCTAGTATTAGCCCTATAAAAATAAAATAAAAGCAAAATCCTGGTTTTCTTCTGGGCTGACCAACTTACTCCAGACTTTTGACTGTGACATTCACGATTGATTTTAGCACTAAAATCCCACCTTGTAGGAAACCCTTTGGTTCAGACAAGTGAATATAGTTTATCACCCTTGATTACACCATGAATTCCCCATTTTTCTTGGTGACACTGCCATTATCTTTAGGACCCTGGTACAGTTTGAATATAGTATGTCCCCTATGGCTTGTGTTTGAACACCTCATCCCCAGTGGGTGGGCCTGTTTTGGGAGGTTGTGAAACTTTAGGAGGTAGGAAATAACTGGTGGAAGTAGGTCACTGGGGATGGCTTTTAAAGGTTGCTGGGGCCCCTGGTTCTAGCTCGCTCGCTCGCTCTCTCTCTCTCTCTCTCTCTCTCTCTCTCTCTCTCTCTCTCTCTTTCTCTCTGCTTCCTGTCACTATGATGTAAGGGATCCCTGCCATGCCCCTACCTCCTCCATGGCCACACCTTCAGCACCATTCTGGACTGAACCCTCTAAAACCGTGAGCTAAAATGGATCCTGCCTCACTCAGTTCTCACTTTCAGGTAATTTGCTAACAGTGACAGAAAAGCTAACTCATTCAGACCCCAAAATCTCAAACTCATCTTGGCCTCCTCTTCCCACATCCAAATACCCACAGTTTTTACCTGTTTTATACCAGAAGGCTTTCTCTAGCTCCCACTGCTGAACACCAACTCAAGCCTCCATTGTCTCCCCCAGAACCTCTGTGAGCCCCTGCCTTCTTCCTGGCCTCATTTCTCATTTAGCACCTGGTTTACCCACAGGCCTTTGGAAATGACTTTTTCACCATATTCAAACCTTGTCATTCAGTAACTCAATTTAATGACACTTAGCCTGGTATTCAATAACTCATGGCACCTCCCCAATCTATTTTGCTAGCTTCGTGCTATAGAAAAAACAAAAAACCCAGACAACTTCACCACAAGATAGGAAATATGTTTCACTACTCATCACTCTCCATCATAACCAGATATGCTAATAAGGGCAAGTCATTTAATCTCTCTTGGCTTCAATAACCCCAGTTGGGCAATAAATTATATCCTTAAATGAAAGAAATAGTCTAGTTCATCCCAGGAAAAATTATGGATTTTCACCATCCCTATCACTGTGTATAGACCCCACATGCTATGGGGCAGCTTCTTATTCAAGTACCTAGCACTGAGTTTTTCCAGCTCCATGAATTTTATTTTTAAATGCAGTTCTGCCTGTCTCTCCACTTACCTCTTGGTTACTCCCCTTGGAAAAGGCCCATTCATCACAGCTACCTCTATAACCTCAGTTAATTCTCTCTACCTGAGTCTCTAAACTTCTAATGTCTCCTGAGACATTGATAAAATGATTCTAACTTTTGTACTGTTGCTATTATTTGAACATGTGCCTGATTTCCTGTGACCCTATGGGCTCCTAAGAGACAAGGATTCCATCAGACCTAAAGATAGGCACAATGGCATTGTGGTTAACAATTGTAACAGGTTGAAGTGTGTCGTATATATATATAGATGTGTGTGTGTATATATATATATATATATATATATATATATATATATATACATACACATCTACATATACATATATATATATTCCACTACCTCAGAATATGATTTTATTTAGAAATAGAGTTGTTGCAGGATGTGCCTGGCAGGATGTGATTAACTAAGATGAAGTCACACTGGGGTAGAGCAGCCACCAAGCCAATATGACTGTGTCCTTATGACTGGTGAGCACAGAGACACACAGAGGAAACGTCATGTGACAATAAAGGCAGAGACTAGAAGTTAGGCAATTACAAGCCATGGAATCTCAAAGATTGCCAGAGGTCACCACAGCTACTCCCCATCACTCACATTACGCCTAAAATGCTTGAGTCAATCTGAAACCATCCTCCTGCCCCTAGTCCATGGAAAAATTGTCTTCTACAAAACCAGTCCCTGGTGCCAAAGAGTTGAGGATCTCTGCCCTACAAGATGTAGAAGAAATATGTCTCTGCTGCTACCTTGACTTTGGAGCCTCCAGAATTTGGAGATGACAAATTTCTTCTTGTTTTAAGACACCTTGTTTGTGGTCCTTTGATGTGGCAGCCCTAGGACACCAAGAGTTAAGCTACCTGGATTTGAAATCTTATCGTGCTGCACAGTGGTCTTGTGACCTTCAGCAGGATACTTAAGCATCTTGAGACCTCTATTTCCTCACCTATAATAGGACCATCATTACGGGACCAATGTTGCAACATCATAAGGAATCAAGTATTAATGCATGTAAAATTTGTATTAGAGTCTGTCAATAAATGTACACTGTTTTTCATTTTTCATCTTTCAATGCTGTCCATACACTAGGCATTCAACAAATGGTTATTGAATGAAGGAACATAAGTTGATCAAAGAAAATCTGAATTTATCTGGACATATCTGTTCGGTTAATTTTTGTTGACTTGATCCATCATGGTGAGATGCTTTTGCTTATCTTTTTCTTACGCTAAAGTGACAATACCTGTATGGAGTCAGAGTCAGATGCAAGTGTAAGTTCTACATTTTTGTAGATGTATAATTTTGTATAAATCCACTTGACTTCTGGGATGCTCAGCTTTAAAATGGGAAAGTCTTTCTCCATAGAGTTATAAATAAAGATTAAGTAAGATAATGTCTGAGAAGTTTGACTTTCACAAATACCAGCTATTGCTATCAAGTGATTTTTATTATTTTAAGGTATTTTCCTTTTCATGTTTTCCCACGTTGTAAATTAGTATTGTAAATGACTGGCGTGTTTTTAAACTTGCAGCTAGAGCAGCAGAGAGAAGGAACCTGACTCCCTAGCTGGCGGGATCTCAATCTTCTGATCTCTAAAACAGTGTCTCGACTGAAAGCTAATCTCCTCCCAACAGGGTACATTTGGCAATGTCTTGAGACATTTTTGACCGTCCTGATTGAGGTGGGGGTGGTAGTAATACTGGCACTGGGTGGGTTGAGGCCAGCTTTGCTGCTCATTATTTTACGATGAATAGGATGGCCCCTAACAACAGAGATGTGTCTGGCTCAAAATAGTAATCACGCCAAAATTAAGAAACGCTGCTCTAAAATTAATTGATAGGTTCAGGTGATGAGACCAGGTGAGACTTCCCATTCCTTTTAGCTCAAAAATTCCTACGTCTCTGATTTCCATAATGTATTATAAATATCATACTTTAAGGCTGTTCAATTAATGATGTTTATCACTCTTTTTTAAGCTTTTTTTTTCCTGAATGGCAAAGAGTAATTATTTAAAATAATCCAAGTTCTCTTCCATTTTAGTCCAATTTTCATCGTTGCAGCTTCCAAACTGCATGAATCAAATGTTCCCATAGAAAGTCTGGTCCACTGTTTCAGTTAGGGTCAAGGGTCAGAACATGAGATAGAAACTCTAAGTCATAGTTGCTTGAACAAGAGAAAAAGTTATTTGTCTTTCACATGTATTTCCTTCTCTTAACCCTGCTGGAAACCGTCCTGCTTAGTGAAGCCGTTGGACTGGCAGCTGTGGGGCACTCCATGGAGTCAGAGTCCCAGGCTCCCTCCCTCTTGCTGTCTAGCCATCCTCAGGGCTTTGCCTTCGTCTGCATCACCCAAGCTGGGGATCACTGTGTCCATATTCTAGTCTGTAGAACAGGAAAGGGGAAAGGAGGAACAGGGTCTAACCTAGGGGTATGATCCAGAAGGCACCACACAAATGCCACTCATATGCCCAGGACCAGAACTGACCAGTCCACACTTACTTGCCAAGAAGGCTTGACTATACATAGTCTTCATTCTATATGCCATATACCCACAGAGCGGGACCTCTTATTAGGCAAAAAGCAGAGAATGAAGATACTGAGGTCCTTTTCTAGACTAGCCACCTATTTTACTCCTGGCTCACATCAGAATGTGCATAGGACTCAGATAAAGCATTGGGATGGTGACTCTAGAAGGAGCCACCTGACTCTCTTTGAGTGGCTGATCCTGCGCTCACTGGAAAACCTCGACACAGGAGTGAGCAGTAAGTCAGTCACAGGAGGATATTTGTGCTTTTAAAGGAATACAGGACAGGGTGAGGGGCAAGGGCGTTAAAAGCATTGATTGTTGTTGTTAGGTGCCATTGAGTCCAGTCCAACTCATAGCAACCCTATGTACAGCAGATCGAAACACTTCCTCATTCTGTGCCAGGCACATGACCTTATTTATGTTTAAGCCCATTATTGCAGACACTGTGTCAATCCATCTGGTGGAGGGTTTTCCCTTTTTTCGTTGACCTGCCACTCTCCCAAACATGATGTCTTTCTCTGGGGATTGATCTCTCCTGACTACATGTCTGAAATATGTAAGATATAGTCTGGCCATTCTTGTTTCCAAGGAGCACTCTGGTTGCACTTCTTCTAGGATAGATCTGTTGGTTCTTTTGGCAGTCCATGATAGAATGGTTTTAATGATGGTTTTAATGATGGATCTGTATCTATCCCTGTAAAGGGATTACTCTGGGTTGTCTTGAGTCCTATCCCCTCCTTGTTCCCTGTCTGTGCCCCTGGACAGCCACACTCTGAACCCCTCATCACAGCCACATCTCCATTGGGACCATTGCTCCTCACTGCCTTCTTATGGAACTAGCCCTGGCCTCTTAACTAAGCAGTGAGTAACAGACGCTGAAACCGCTGGCGGCCGTCTCTGCGGAAATGTGGAGAGAAAACGCCTACAAAAACTCCAACATAAAAGAAAACAGATTTCAGAGAGGAGGTGAGAGAGCCGTAGCCCTGGAAGCATGGCTTGGGCTCTGCAATCCAGAAACGCTCTGTGATACCGCATCCCTGACCTGTCCTGGGTGAGCCAATAAGTGCCCCCTTTTTGCTCAAGTTTCATTGGTCTTTCTGTCACTTGCACCCAGAACACACCTCACTGATATCACCTCCAAGAAACTCTCATGCTAGTGGAGGCAGAAAACACCCAAATAATTAAACTCCTACCAGTTCCACGTGCTGTTCAATGATAGGTGTTCCTACATGTTTAATAATTAGGTCTCGCATATGGTTTTTCAGGGGGAAAAATGGTAGAATTCATGAGCTTTTAGGAAAACTAAGTATTCACCTTTGTGTCCCCTATTCTGGAAAGACACAAATATTAAGGTGTACATTAAAAATTCCCAATTAAAAAAAAGTTAAAAAAAAAAGACCCTAATATTCTTATCATGGATGACAGTATTGGCATTGGCTTTTATCCACCTACTTTGGAAAGACACTAGTATTCTTATCATAGATGATAATATTGGCTAATCTTAATATCTTCAAGAGGCCTTTAAAATAAGCACCTGCAATGAAATGCTCAAGGAAGCTCTCCTATTATCTAAAAATGGATTAAATTTTAAAGAGAAAATACTTTTTTGATGCTAGTATGTAGGACAGGACCTTGTCAATTATATTCTTGGGTGGCCTTGAATCATCTGAGGCTACTACATGGCAGAATTTTCGAATCTAAGGTCGTTCTGAATGCCTCTTTGAAGGCTTCTTCTTTAGTGCCAAGGGCAGACTTCCATAGCCTTGGGCCGTTGCTCAAGAATGTCTTCTTTTCAAGGTGAGCCAAAACTAAGTTAGGCACCTCCAGCAGAGTCAACTAAAAACAGACAATGGACTTCAGACTTCGATTTAGGGCAACTCAAGGCCTGGTTCCCACTTCAAAGTGGATTTGGTGCTAAGTCTTCAGCTTAGTCAAAAAAGGATTATCAGAGCCAATGAGACAAGTTCTGGAACTAGCACAAACGCTTAATTTGGGGCCCGTGAGCATGGAAGATTGACTTGGCTGGTGCACAATCACCAGACTGCTCTTGCCAATTCCAAAACACTCAAGGGTGGCCCCAGAACCTCTGGGCTGGCAAGAATGTCCCTGGCCATTCCCTCCTCTTGGCCGCTGCAGAGAAGCCAGTGCCATGACGGGAATGTTCAGCTGTGAACCTGAGGCAGCCTGCTGGGCTGGGCACAAGCTGAAGCCTACGTAAACATTTTCCCTTTCCAAGCCTGAACCTTGCACTCTGCAACAGCCTAATGTCCACCCCCCAAGCTGGAAACTGGGGTCTTCTACAGAGGTTCATTTTCCGCCTTCCCTCTACCCCATCTATCATAACTGCCAGGAAAGCTCCTCCCTCTTTCATCTGTGAACTCTCCAGCCACCTGCTGGGGTCATGGTGACAGTGTTTTTGCTATCTTCCCTGCCAGGACCAGCCTTATGCATAGACAGAGCTGAAGGCTATTCGTGAGGCCTGATTTCAAGGATGGATGGATATTTCTGGGCACCCAGAATACTATTATTCCCAGTCAGTAACGTCTGACATGTTCATAAACAATACCAATGACTTGCCCAAACATTTACAACATGCTTGATGCTAGCCTAAGAGCTACACATACGTTAGCTCACTTAACCCTTTCATTGCAAAATTATATGAGGTTTAAAGTGGGGAAATGTTGGTCTGAGGCTGTCCCAGCTGACATTCCTAAAAAAGTGTTTATGGCTGAGTGCAGACCTGATCCTGTTGTAATCTTTTATAAATATGCAGAAGTGATGAGGACAAAAGCCTATTCAGGAGAATCTGGGTGGAAAGTGGGGAGAAGAAGGCTAATGAGACAGGGAAGAACTGGCACATGCCTTGAAGTAGCGCCCACATCATTCCAGCACTATCCTCCCTCACTTACCCCCACTCAATCAAATATGTCACAATATTGTTTTGCAAGCATGTTAGAATCTTCTTCCGTGTCCTCAGCTCATCTTCCTGTAATAGCTCTCCATGAACCTTAAAAAGAAATTAAACTTTCACAAACTTCCAGAAGCCTAGGCATGAGTCCCCATCTACCCCCCAAATGTGGCAGCTTGTATTCTCTGCCTTTCCTTGCTTGTCATTTTGCAATACAATAATCAGAATGTGTTCAGGGGCATTAAGCCCTATTCCTGCTGTAGAATTCACAGAACAATACAATATGTAGTATAAAATGCATAACTTTTATATGCAAGACAAATGTGAGCTTAATATTATATTACTGTCTTCAAGATGCTTTATGGGGATTAATTACATGATGTCTACAAAGCAGTCTGAACACCTCCGGGAAAGGTGCTATCTAAATACAAGGTATGATTATTTTTAGGAGCTTCTAACTGCTGACATTCAGCATAGCATGAAAGAATGAAAAATTATCTCCATGTCCCCCGTTGTGGTAACAACTTCAGCTTAGGGTTTAGCAAACCCATTTATAGAAAGCGCTAAAATTAAAAACTGCACTCCTTACATGAACTCATCTATGTAGCTTGATCTATGGAAGAAGAGACCTTTCTAAGCACAAACTTGAAAAAAATATATATGATTACTCTCTATACCCAAGTAAGAAATTTAGAAATGTAGTATGGTTTCAACAAAATAACTCAGGCCCCAGGCTCCAGTCCAACCCCCTGCCTCCAAAAGAGACTGCATGCTTGGATAAATGTTGCCAAGCCCAATCCTGAAGTTCTCCAGAGGGAAAAAGTCCTCAATCAACTTCTGCCTCCTGTTTCTGTTTAACAGTGCTAATGGTGGGAAGTTCTTTCTGATACCTTACTTAACCCGTCCTCTGGAAATGTACCAGGTTTTCTCCTTTTTGTCATCAGTAAGCCCAGCACTCAGCCAATGACTTTTCCATGTAGTGAAAATGAGGCCTTCCTGTTATAATTCACGCTGTTTCCTGAAAATTCTGCCACACTTTTCCACTATGCGAATAAGTGATTTTGTTCTTGGATCCACTTCCCCCAACGCAATTCTTCAATTCTACTTCACATTGGTGTTGTTAGGTGCCTTCGAGTCGGGTCCAACTCATAGAGACCCTGTGTACAACAGAAAGAAACGTTCCCCAACTCTGTGCCAGGCACACGATCTTTTTTATGTTTTAGTCCCTTGTTGTAGACTCTGTATCAATCCATCTAGTTGAGGGTCTTCCTTTTTTTCATTGACCCACCAACTCTCCCAAACATGATGTCCTTCTCCATAGATTGGTCCCTCCTGACCCCATGTCCAAAATATGTAAGATGCAGTCTAGCCATCCTTGCTTCCAAGGAGCACTCTGATTACACTTCTTCTAGGACAGATCTGTTGGTTCTTTTGGCAGTTCATGGTATATTCAGTACTTTTTCCCAGCACCATAATTCAAAAGTATCAGTTCTTCTCCTGTCCCCCTTGTTCAGTGTCCAGCTTTCATAACCACATGTTGTGACTGAAAATACCATGGCATGAGTCAGGTATACCTTTGTCTTCAAAATGACATCTTTGCTTTTCAACACTTTAAAGAGGGTTGGAGTTTACCTCAGTTGGTAGACTGCTGCTCTCAGCATTCTAAGGTCCTGGGTTCGATCCCCAGCACCTGATTCAGTTCTTATACTTGGATTGGTTTTGGCTCCCACAACTTCTTAATTTTTTAAACAGTTTGCTAAAATCTCAAAATTAGAAATGTTTACTTCCCATGTGGATTTCTACTTTTAGAAAAATCAGACCTGACAGTAAAAGACCCCATTCCCACAGGCCCACAGCAGCCTGGAGCTGAGCAGAAGTCTACACCTTCCATGGGACTCTGGCACTCCTATTAGCCCCTATTTCCACGAGCCCTTCTACACCCACCTTCTCAATGTGCTTGCTATAGGCAGCCAGGGCAAGAGCCCTGCTGGGGATGAAATGTCAACTGGGATGTCCACTTCTCAGCCAGATAGTCTCATTCTGATGCTCCCATAATCAAGCCATTTAATCTTCACAACAACCATGTTACTTAGATATCATTATCATCATCACTGTCATCACCACATCCCATGATAGGCAGAGATAATAAACTGAACTTCATCCAAGTCTCTTGTAGGCAATCATACTGGGCTTCTATGCCTGTGCCATGAACAGTTTCCTATGCCAGGGGTCCTCAGAGTAAGCTTAAGGGTCAAATATACCCTCTCCACCCCCCTTTTGACACTGAACTAGCCATACCCACTTGTTCACATGGTGTCTGCTGCTGAGCTGAAGCTCTGAAGTTCCAAGGGTACAAATGAATAATTATGCTATAGACTATATGGCTTGTGAAGCCTAAAAGATTTACTGTCTGGTGTTTTACAGAAAAAGTATGTCAGGCACAAGGCCCCTGCCTATAACCCACTGACTTGGGAGGTGAAGGAAGGAGGATCAAGAGTTCAAGGCCAGAGGCAACCTGAGTAATCAAGTGAGACCCTGTCTCAAAATAGAAAAAAAAATATGCTGGGGATGTAGCTCAGTGGGAGAGCTCTTGCAAAGTATGTACGAGACTGCCCAGGGTTCAACTTCCAAAGAAGGAAGGTAGGAAGGAAGAAAGGAAAGAAGGAAGGGAGGGAGGGAGGGAGGAAGGTGGGAGGGAGGGAGGGAGGAAGGTGGGAAGGAGGGAGAAAGGAAGGAAGGTGGGAAGAGGAAGGAAGGAAAAAGAAGGAGGGAGGAAGGAGAGAAAAGGAGGGAAGGAGGTAGAAGGGGAGGGAAGGAGGAAGGAAGGAAGGAGGGAAGGAAGGAAGGAAGGTGGAAGGAAGGAAGGAAGAGAGAGAGAGAGAGAGAGAAATGAAAGAGTTTGCCAACCCCTGGCCTGTGCCTTTGCATACTTGCATACTTTAAAGGAAAGTTAAGGTGCCCTTTGGTACCTCCTCCTCCCAAGCAGGATAAAATATAAACTATACCATACTGATCATTAGTCAACTAGTTCAGAAGCATACTGTCACCAAAACTTTACCTTGGCATATGTTGGATTCTAGTAATTCTATGAAGAGCTGGCTATATTTTATAGAATTAAAGAACTTAGAATTGAATTCAGAATAGATGCGGAATTACCCTAGGTAACCTCATCTAAGTCAGGACAGAAACATAAACAGTAACAAAAAGATACCTGTGTATATATACTGTATATAGTGTTATGGTAGAAACAATATATGAATTTATAAATTACAATGAATAAGTATAAATGAACAGAAAAAATTAGCAGACGAAAATTGGGATCAGCAAATTCTACCAAAAGATGGGAGGTCTTTTAGCTCTGTGGGGTGTGTGTGTGTGTGTGTGTGTGTGTGTGTGTGTGTGTGTGTGTAAATCTACCTTGTTAGAGATATGGAATAGCAAGTATGAGGTACATGAGTCACCACAGACAACTCTGTTCACCCCTCATGTCTACAATAGGCATTGCTAAACTGATAATTGCTCTTATGTTTGTGGAGCCTGAACATAGCCTCAGAATCCCACTTAACACACCGCCCCAGACAGAGATGGTGCACTTCGGTGTCTTTAAAGAAAAGAGAGACTAGTTAGCCATGAAAGGCAAGAGATCTCAGTTCTCCTTCCAAGCATCTTTTTAGAAATGAAGTCACTTCCAGTATTTGTATCTCAGGCTTTTCTTATATAAAGTAGGGCTAATTATTTTTTTATTCCTTGCCAAGATATGGGTAAAGTGAGAACAAAGGAGTTAATGAGCTCCTGGTAAGTTCAACATGCTGAATAACTGTAAAGTATTATTTTTATGGTACAGGCGCTTATTGAACATTAAAATATGAGAAACAAAATAGCAGAAGCTACAGAATGCAGGCTATCCTGAAATAAACAGTTCACCTGGATGTTTCCCACAATTAACTCCTTCTGTATATTTGAACTATGAAATTTTTCTATTTGAAAAAAGAATAGAAGTAACCTCCTGGATTCAAAAAAATTTCATTAGGTAAGACAGTGGAGAAAGTTGATAATATTGATGGGGCTGATTAGTCTTCTTGGAGTTCATTCAGTAGTTATTTATAGAATATCTACCACTGGGAAGAACCACTGTGTTAATTGATTTTGAAATTATGATGGAACGAGAAGGGTTGAGTCTCCTCTCAAATCTTTGAAGTAAATAGGTATAATGGGGTAGCTCCTGGCTATAGATTGCAATCCAGTGGATTAAACAAACAAGGACTTATTTTTCTCATATAAATAAAAGTCTCAGTCAATGATTACTGATGGTAGTTCACCAATTGGTTCAAAAGGACAGGGACAAAGATCCTTCTGTTCTCTTGGCCTTTCTCTCAAGATTCCAAAGTAGCTGCTGGAGCTCCAGCAGCATATTTATATGTCAGGCAGGAAGAGAAAATGAAGAAGTTAAAAAATAATAATAACAAGCTCTACCCAATGACTTTTAGTTACTTTTTAATGTATCCCCATCTACAAGGAAGGCTGAGAAATGTGGTTTTTGTTTTTAATTAGACTCATTTGCAATCCAACAGTATTCTTTATTGAAGAGGAAAGAGAGAATGGTTATTTAGTAGCAATTAGCAATCTCTACCACTTATATAAATTAAATAAAATATGATGTAAGTTGGCATAGGAAATTGATCCTTCTTTCCAAGAGCTTCACTGTAATAGGGGAAATAAGATATATACCCAGCTCAAAATAAATGAGAATAAAAAGCAATTTATCATGTAGATAAGCTATACACTATTCAAAGGATATAAAACTGTATTATATGTACATCAAAATGTCTCCCCTCTTTTCATTGGGTAGAAGGACAATGACAAATTTTTCTTTCCTTCTTTTTGATGTTTTGTATTTCCAAATGCTCTGCAGTAGATATGTGCTGAGGTAGAGAGAGAAGGCATCATAAAAGAGGGGTAATACAGATTAGTTTCTTCATCTACTATTTCATTTCATCATTGTAACTCTTTTAGAAGGTGAGGGCATAACTAAACATAATGAACATTTTAACCATGAACCAATATGAACCCAGGGTTTTGGAAAGCAAGTGAAAGAACCAAAAGCCTACACTGGGCACTGAACTCAACCACAATCATTCTCTGCACACTCAATACACAGAATCATAGAATGTTATGTCGGCTGTGAAAAGCAATGACAATCTGGGCTGTCATTTATGCTTCTCAGTCCAGCTCATTTCCCATTTTCTAAAGAAAGTCATTAGTGGAAGACAGCCAGAAGATGATTAACAGTAAAATAAGGTGGGGTTCTGACACCATGCCCCACCTCAGTTTTGTGGTTCCAAGGATCTGGGCACCGGCGCCCTCCCAGAGTGCACTATATGGTTCTCTCCACCTAACCAATTTTAATGCCACAGTCTGACCTGTCAAAATCACTGCTTTCTATCAATCCCTATGATAGAAATTAAGGTTCTTCTGGACCTATAGCTATTTTAAAAATATACAAGAGAGAGCAGGACTAGGTTTGGTGGCAAAGCTGAGAATCCTCTTCTGGCTTCCTTATTGCTGTTTCTTTTCATGATGGGGTTATCTTTACCCTCTGATATTTGGATTCTATTTTGGCATAACAGAGTCCTTGCCCTGGCCAGCTACCCAACATCATCCTTCTGATTCCTACAGAAGGAGAGCCAGATGCCCACTGCCCTCTGCCCCCGACTGCTATCTCAACTCCATCATGAAGTTCATTGTCATTGTCACTCATTGGGAGGTCTGGCAGCTGAAGACCCAGAGTCCAAGTCCAATGGCAGACAGTGAATATTTTTTGAACACCCACGATGTTCTAAGGACTGTTATAAATGTCAAGAATACAACAGTGTAAAAGATAGAGGTTCTGCACCCAAGGGAAGCTTCTGTGCTTTGGGATGAAACCAATGATAAGCAAATAATGGACAATTTTAGGAACTGGTAAGTTTTACAAGGAAGATAAAATAACTCAAAGAGATAGGGAGTCCCTGGGGTTACATATATAGCTTTGGCTTGGATGGTAGAGGAAGTCTTCTAACAGAGAGAGATTTGTCCACAGAGCTACATGTTGGAAAAGAAGCAGCTACTCAAATATCTGGAAGGGGTAACCAGAAAATGCAGGCCAAGGTTCAAGTTTGGATTAGATGAGGGAAGTAATGGGCACCCACCCTTGACTTGAACTAAAATGGATGTTGGCCCTTGTGCATCATTATTAGAAGGGTAGAAGCTTACAGATTTTACCACATGATTTGGAGGAAGAATTCAGACAACTTGCTGGTGGCTAGGAAGGCTGGAAAGCTTTATGCAGGTGGAGTAACTCAATCTAGTTTATACCATACAACACATTCTGAGGAGAGTGAGCCCAGGAAGATAGGAGGGAACAGGGAGATAGAGGGTGGGACAGTAACCAGGCCAGAGGCTACAGGGCTTAGGTGAACAAAATGGCACTGGAGATGGGAGAAGCGGGTTGGAGTACAATCTATCTGTCTAGGCTGCAGGACTTATGAGTTGTTTTCATACACAGAGTATCAAAGGTAATTCCTAATGTTGGAGCCTGCACATTAAATTAACTGGCAGTGCTATTTATTCAGTGGGGTGGGTGGGAGATGCATTTGCAGAGTGGTAGAATTAATATTACTCTTTGGGAGGTATCTAGTAAACACCCAAGAAGAGGCATCCACTAGCTGTTGCACAGATGAGCTCACGGGAGAGGATTGTATTGAAGATATAAGAGCCTAGCCCATTGGCAGAGCTCACCAAATGGAGGCTCTCTTAAAAAGGCTTTACAAAGGATTTTTTTTTCTTGTTACTGTTAATCTAGGTTACCTGATATGCTGTGGTACTTGCACTTAAGCACCATAAATCTTTATTTGAACTTTCAGGAAAGATTTGGATGATACTTGATGATCTGAAAGAACTGTGGATTCAAAGATTATGCCAAAGAGATAAGTAGGAAAGACAGAGAAGGAATCAAAGGGATCAGTTTTAAATAAGGTAATTATTGTTATCTGTAGAAAGGAAGGGTATAATTGTTAGCTAGGTGAGTACTGGGAAAATTAGCAAAGTAAAACATAATACATGTGAAAGAACTTAGTAATATTTATAATTATCCAAGGAAGAAATTTTGTATTAACTTTCAATGGGCTTTTTCAGAAAGATAAGAGATATATAAGCTTGAATCTAACAATATTGAGTTTTGTTTTATAGAAATGAAATTTTATTCAAATTCTGCATCTTTTCCAAGTTTTAATCTTTCTACTAACATTGTATATACCTACACTAAACTTTATCAAGAATCTACTAATAAAATACCAACAAAAAAGAAAAGAAATTTGCTTTCGCAAGAAATTCTTGGTATCTCTTAAAGGCTATTGTCCAAAGCAGGCACCTGTAAACTATGACCCACAGGTCTAATCTACACTGCCACTGGTTTTTATAAATATAATTTTATTGGAGAGTGGTCATGTCATTCATTTATTTATTATCTAGAGCTGTGTTCATGCTCTTGTGGGAACAGTGACAATCCAACAGTAGAGTCAAATAACTGCCATAGATTCTGTATGGCTCACAAAGCATAAAACATTTACTATCTGACCCTTTGTAGATAAAGTTTGCCAAGCCGAGATAGAAGGTAACAAGATCAAGGGATATTGTGGACTCCTGAGCAAAATAGATCAAAGTGGGGAAATTGAAAATCGATTAGCCCTTTTTGATATGTGGCAGATTGCTATGCCTTTCTAAAGACAAGAAAAACAGACTTTATATGCCCACCTTCCTGTCCCACGACAGGAAAAGAACGGAGGCAATGGCTCCACTTTAGATCACTGGGCTCCTTGAGAAATCCAGAGCTGTTCCATGGGGCAGGGCAGCCTCATTGGTGAAGATCTCTTAGCCAAGAACTGCTTTGCAGCAGCCTGCCACCTGTTAGCTATCATCACTCCAACTTCATACCCACATCACTTGAGCTCAGAAAGTCAAGGAACAGCCCAGTCCCTCAGGCTCCCTGCTTAAACTAGGCTCCAGGCTCCGAAAATACAAGGCAGATTTTTGTTACTATTACAAATAAAAGTGCCACTAATGAGAATCATCTAGGAGGCAACTTGGTAGAATGACCTTCTGTGAATGATTGTTGCTGTTGTTGTTGTTGTTAGGTGCCGTTGAGTCGGTATCCGACTCATAGCGACCCTCATAGGGTTTTCAATGGCTGACTGTTTCTCGGGATTGCCTTGGGAGTGGACTGCCAGACCCTTCTCCCATTTTTGCAGTGCTGGGAATTGAACTCGGGACCTCAGAGTCTGCAGCGCAGCGCTCTACCAACTGAGCTAAATCCCAGCCGTGAACGATTAGGGGTTTGTTTAATATATTATATTATTATTAATTAAATATATTAATATAGTATATCAATATATTAATGAAAGCTAGTTAACTCTAAATTCAACTTCCCAACATGCCTCACCCAGGACCCCCAGGCTGAAAAGGGCCAGTATGATTGCGAACCATGCCCTTCCATGCCCAGGAGGCGAGCAAAAAACAGATTTGATTCACCATTCACCCAATTTGAAGGGAAATTTCCAGAGACCTCCTTGCATGGAGGACACACTGAAGAGCTACGGCAGGAAGAACAAGATGTTTTATTTTGAGAACTCCGCAAAGTGTCCAGAGAGAAACTGTGAGGCAGCCTGCCTAGGTTGTTGTTTAAAGCACATGCTGAGCTTGCTTTTCAGCCTTTGGGAGGGCGGTGTTTCAGCTGATTTCCAGTTTCCACAGACTTGGGCTTTTTCCATGATCCCTATACAATAGTTAATCATTGCAGACCTTTTTGTTGTTGTTGTTGTTATTTTCATAAATATCTGTGTCTGGGACTCCCCATTTATGGGTTGGTGCCCACACTTTCTCATCTAACAGACCTTTCTGTGGTGGAGATGGACTGATGAGTCAGGCAGAGACCCTCAGTTCCTGCCAATTCAGGACCAGGCCTCAGCCTTCCCCAGAATGACACTCCCTCATTTCACATTTCATGTTGGCTTAAGAAGCTCTGGGGTTGCGTACATTCTCCATCTTTATCCTGATTCTGAATTTGCAAAATGGAGAAAGGCATGTGTGAATTAACCCACATACCTGACAAATATTTACTAGTTGCCTACAGAATAGTGGGTAAGAGCCAAGCTAGCTAATTGTTTGTGCTATTTGAGGGCTAATGTCTTCATCTGCCAGACCAGTGATGAATCATAGCAACTACCTCTAGATTTTTGTGAGGATTAAAATGAGATGATGTTCAAAAATATATTATCAATATGAAAGGCACATACTATAGCCCTGTGGCATCTGATCCTGTCAGATCTCAGAAGATAAGCAGGGTCAGGCCTGGTTAGTCCTTGGATAGGAGACCACCTGGGAACACCAGGTGCTGTTGGCTTGGGAGATGGACCCGGCAACCCACTCCCAATCAATCCACCATTCAAAACCCTATGAACAGCAGAGAAGCACTGACAGTAGGGTTTCACCTATTGTACATAAGGTCACTATGAGTCAGATACGGACTCGATGGCACCTAACAACAACAACAAATGTAAAAAATATTAAAATAAATATATAAACAGGGAGATCTGAGAAACTGTCACAGAGGAGACCAAGAAGATATGATGACAAAATGGGATATGGTATCTTGCACTGGATCCTGGAATAGAAAAAAGACATGAGCAGAAAGATTACTGAAGCTTGAATAAACTCTAGTATTTAGTTAATAGGAATGCACCAGTGTTGACCCTCCAGTTTTGACAAAGCAACGCAAAATGTCAACATTAGAAGCTGGAGAAAGGGTATATGAGGTATATGAGAGGTCTCTGTTCTATGTTTGCAACTGACAATTTTTGTTTTGTTTGTGATACTGGGGGTTGAACCCAGGGCCTCCTGCTTGCATGCTTTGCAAGTGTTGGACCACTGAGCAGCTGCCTGCAGACCTTTTTTTTTTTTTTTTTTTTTTTTTTACTTTTTGAGACCTCTGGTCTCCAATTTGTAATCCTCTGCCTCCACCTCCCGAGCCGCTGGGATTACACGTGTGCGCCACAGTGCCTGGCTGCAACTGACAATTTTTTTACAAATTCAAAATGATTCCAAAATGAAAGGCTGAATTTTTTAAAATCAAGACAAAATTGTCTCACTTCAAAAAAAAATTAACCCAAAGGGATACAAACAAGAAAATAAATAACATTCTATGTACTATAACAAAGCAATGGAAGCAAGAAGGATGGACAATCAGCTCAGCCTGGAGACAGCTGCTACCCACAAAGGGATGTCCAACTTGTACTCATGAATCAGAGAAGGACGAAAGGCATTCTGGGCACAGAAAACATTTGCAAAGGCTCCTCGCCTGTATGAGAAATGTTGCAATGCAGAAATAACTGCAATCATCTGGTGCTGCGAGGGTGTGTGGTAACAAGAAAGGATTGGCTGGACGTACAACTGGAGAAGAATAGGAAGGTGAGAACAGGTACTGCTTTTAAAAATAGCTTTGTTGTTGTTGTTAGGTGCCGTCGAGTCGGTATCCGACTCATAGCGACCCTCATAGGGTTTTCAGTGGCTGACTGTTTCGGGATTGCCTTGGGAGTGGATTGCCAGGCCCTTCTCCCATTTTTGTGGGGCTGGGAATTGAACTTGGGACCTCAGAGACTGCAGCGCAGCGCTCTACCGACTGAGCTAAATCCCAGCCCATAAAAACAGCTTTATTGATGTGTAATTGGCTTACAATAGACTATGCATAGTTATATTTAAAGTGTGCAGTGAAATAAACTATGGTATGTATAAACATCCATGAACCCATCACCACAAGACAAGGAGCATATCCATCACTCCCAAAAGTTTTCTCACACCTTCACTACCTACTGGCACTTCCTGCCATTCCAGGTGGCCACAAATTTGCTATCTGATGCTGTAGATTTTCTGTAATTTCATACAAATAAAATTATATGACGTTATAGGACAAATTGTGTCTCTCCAAAATTCATATGATTGAAGTCCTAATCCCCAAAATGTCAGAAAGTGACTCTTGGAACAGAGGGTCTTTAAGGAAATAATGAAGTGAAAATATGGTCAGTAAGGTGAGTCCTAATTTAATCTGACTGGTATCTTTATAAAGAGAGAACATTTGGGCATAGATACAGAGGGAAAACCATATGTAGACACGGGAGGAGATGAGCTTCTGCAAGTCCAAAAGAACTCTGCTAGTAGCTTGATTTCTAACTTCCAGTTTCTACCACTATAAGAAAATAAATTTGCATTGTTTAAGGCACCCAATCTGTGGTACTCCATTATGGCAGCCCTAGCCAAATAATACCGATAGTTTATACTCTTTTCAGCCTACCTTCTTTCACTCAGTACATCTATTTTGTTTTGTGTATATAGTTTGTTGTTCTTAGGTGCGCCATCAAGTTGATGTCCAAATCATAGCAACCATAGGTACAACAGACAAAATCCTATTGTCGGTGCTTCTTTGCTATTCATAGGGTTTTCAATAGCTGATTGATTTTTGATAGTGGTTGCCAGGTCCTTCTCCCAAGTCTGTGGCACCTGATGTTCCCAGGCGGTCTCCCATCCAAGTACTAACCTGGCCCGACCCTGCTTAGCTTCCAAGATCTGACAGGGTCAGATGCCACAGTGCTACAGCTGCAGGCCCCTGTGTATACATAGTTGATTCTAATTGCTCTACAACATCATGCAACTATATCACAATTTATCTCTTCACTATTAATGAGTATTTGGATTGTTTCCCATTTCTCAATATTGGGAGTAAAGTACTATGAATATTCATCTATGAGTCTTTTCCTGAACAAATGTTTCATCTCTCTTGGGTAATACCAAGGAGTGGAATGGCTAGTCCATTTATGGTAAATATATATTTAACTTTGTAAGAAACGGACAGTTTTCCAAACTGATTGTATCATTTTACATGCTCCAGCAATGTTCAAGAGCTCCATTTCCTCCACATCTTTCTCAACACTGGAGATGGTGAATCTTTTACATTTTAGTCATTCTAGTAGTTATGTAGTGGACTCTTACATTTGCATTTCTCAGTGGTTAATAATCTTTCTGCCTGCAGCCTTAGCATTGTGACATCCGATCCTATTAGATATCAGAAGCTAAGCAGGGCCAGGTCTGGTTAGTACTTGGATGGGAGACCGCCTGGGAACCTCAGATACTATATGCTTTAGAGAAGGACCCAGCAACCCACTCCCAAAAATCAATCCACCATTGAAAACCCTGGGAATAGCAGAGAAGTACTAGCAATAGTGTTTTGCCTGTTATACATAGGGTCTCTATGAGTCGGACACCAACTCGATACCACCTAACAACAACAATAATCTTTCCATGTGCTTAGTTGCCTTCTGCATATCTTCTTTGGTGGTATCTGTTTCAGTATTTTGTAAAGGACTTTTGTTGTTGTTGTTGTTAGGTGCTGTCGAGTCATGTCTGACTCATAGCGACCCTCATAGGGTTTTCCATGGCTAATGGATTTTGGGATTGCCTCGGGAGTAGATTGCCACGTCCTTCTCCCATTTTTTGTGGTGCTGGGAATTGAACTCAGGACCTCAGAGACTGCAGAGCGGTGCTCTACCAACTGAGCTAAATCCCAGCCGTAAAGGACTTAGACCATGCCAAAGAGTTAAGACTTCATTCTGTCTGCAGTGTGAAGCCACAAGTGGATTTTGAGCACTGGCGTAGCATGTAGCAAGATGAGATGTCTGACTTGGGAAGATTACCCCTGGGGCAGGGAAGGAGGAATAAGAGGAAGAGTTTGGAGACTGGTCCAGTGTGTAGATGAGCCATGGTGAGAGCTGGGATATAGCAGAGGAAACTGAGACTGCAGAATGAGTGGCAGTGCCTAGAGACTTTCACAGGTGGAACCAGGACTGATAGCAAACTGATTCACCAGTTAGTGGGGATGAAGAAGCAGGAGAGACTTAAGGGCCTCTCTGGTTTCCAGCTCATATGCTGGTAAGGAGTCAGAGAATGGGTTACCTCTAGGGAATTTGGGACACAGGCTAATCACATTATCAACGCTGATTATAAGATTACTGAGTCAGAAGAGAACCACATGAAGAAAGAAGTTAACTCAGACTGATTTCTTGGCATTGATGAAATAAATAGTTCAGAAACCTTTTTTTAGCAACAGTTGAATGGACTACCCTCTTCTTACTACCTGCTAACTTCATAAGTTAGCTTCTCTACTGTGATGGCTAAGCTTGTCAGGCAGTCCTCTGTCCCCCCAGTTAACACTTTATATGGAAATCATTTTTTCCCTACCTGAAGCAGTGCTCTGGTCAAGGTCAAGCACCAGGTGTTGCTCCTCTACTCCTATTGCTGTTGTTAGGTGCCATTGAGTCAGGTCTGACTCACAGTGACCCTATGTACAACAGAATGAAACACTCCCAACACTGTGCCATGCCCAGCACTATGTTAGTACTTCTGTGCTATTCATAGAGTTTTCAATGGCTTATTGTTTCTGGATTGTTTTGGGGGTGGGCTGCCAGATCCTTCTCCCATTTTTGCCATGCTGGGGATCAAACCCAGAGCCTCAGACTGCCCAAAGCAGCACAGTTCCAAGTGAGCTAAACCCTAGCCCCTCCTCTACTCCTAGTGCCCAGCAAGTTCACAGCCCTGTGAAGATGCTCCATACAGTAAATCAAAATGAATTCATAGCAGGGACACACACAGGGAGGGAGCTATGCGATGGAAGGGTAACTGTCCTGTATACCTCCTGCTGTGTGGCCAGTTGGGGCCAAACCACCTTTCCATTGCGTGGGCTTCATTTTGGGGAAGTGGCATAAAGTCGAAGAGATAATGAACTGCTTTAGCTTTCCTTCAAGCCCACCCTCTGTTTGCTCTGCCATGGGGAGGAAAACAGAGGCCCACCTCCGCCTGTGGATCTGAGTCACAAGCCTCCTCCATCTTTTTCTGCATCTAGGCCTGCAGGTGTTCCTATGCTCTACCTAGCCCCAGGTGGCAGGAGAGGTACCTCCCAACACCACCTGCAGCTCAGCCTCAGGCCCTCTTTTCTCTCCACCCTGTTCTTAGTCTCTTAGTCACTCACTCCAAGACAGCAAGGAGACACCCACCATGGGCTCTGGGTGCCTCTGTAGGATTTCTGCTTCCCGAGGCTGGCATGCAGTCACCAGCGCCATCCTGTTCTTTGGGAGGCGATCTTCTGTTGGAGAGCTCCCCAGTGTCTGTTGTTATGTTTGAGACTGACTTTTGTTCCAGACTAGTGGGCTGGGGAGACAAGATTGCACTAAGTAATACAACATGAACAGAATGCTTGCAACATTTTCCAATCTTTCTCCCCCTCTTCCTCACAGATGATCCAAAAATTCCCTCCACTTGTTTCTTCCCCCTCTATTCTCATCCTTCTATGAAAGCGCGATTTCTTCCTTGCTTTTGGAATTGGAGTCCGCAGGGAAGTGTCCACAAAGGGACTCCAACTGCCTAAGAGCTCAACCTTCCTCCATTTCCTTCTGACTTTCCGTCTGCACTTTCATCCCATGATTTATATCATGTATTCCACTGTACATATCCACATCACTTTCTCCCCTGTGGACAATTCATAAATGAATAGCATACTTACTGACATCAGTAGCACTTGTTCAGTTCAGAGAACATGTCTCCATTTTTCAGGGAAGAGGAAGTAAAACATGTAGCAGCTAAATAGAAAGACTAATGTGGGTGCATCATTTCCAGTAATTATGACATTGCAGACCTTGCTCCCTAATTAAGCCAACAACTAGTACTCTATTTGGGGCTCTCATTTCTTTCCTTTCTCATGTTGTTTAAAAAAAAAAATCCCTAAAAGCTCCTTTTAAATCCAACTGCTCCTTTTAAACCAAAAATTATTATGCTTTAGTCCCAAGCCAAAGAAAATTTTCTTTTGGAAAGTTTGAATCAAATTTTCTGAGTAACACATGAAAGAAAAGGTCATGAAAACGCAATATTTCTGACTTTGGTTTTTTGGGAAAAAAAAAAAAAGTTTCTCAGCTTTTGGAATTCCCTTCATTCAAAAATCACTTTTAGCTGGTCATGGTGGCACATGCCACCTCTAATCCCAGGGACTCAGGAGGCAGAAGCAGGATGATCCCAGGTTCGAGGTCAGAGGCAGCCTGCGCAATTTAACAAGACCCTGTCTCAAGATAAAATTCAAAAAGGAGCTGGAGGTGCAGCTCAGTGGTAGAGTGCTTGCAAAGTATGCCCTGGGTTTAGCCCCACAATACCATTAAATAAATACATAAATAGATAAATAAATAAACTTTAAAAATAAACCTGATCTTTTTAATGCCCTAGGATTACCATCAGGCTGGGATTTAGCTCAGTTGATAGAGCACTGCCCTGCAGTCTCTGAGGTCCGGGGTTCAATTCCCAGCACTGCAAAAATGGGAGAAGGATGTGGTAACCTACTCCCTAGGCAATCCGGAAATAGCCATTGAAAACCCTATAAGGGTCGCTGTGACTTGACTCAACGGCACCTAACAACAACAACAGGATTACCATCACAAAATAATTGTAAACCGCACTTGAAAGAACAATACTTACAATGCTAAAAGGACAAGAGCGAACTCTCTGGTTCATAATACTAGATAATGTACAATACTAATTGACCATCTCTGTTACACAGGTTATCAGCTCAGGATGCAGGCAGCATAATAATGGGTCATTCCACAGGAATGCATATCTATTATCCATCTATTATCAGAGACCCTTACATTCTGGAAATGTCTAACTCTTCAAATGAATATGGAGCCTCATTACAAATGGAACTCCATGATGCGTTTCATTGTTTCCCAAACTTTCTATGCTATGAATAAATTAATAAATCTTATTTAAAAGTTGACACAACATGTTGTTAAAGCATCCCCCTGTTCTCCGAGCTTCCCATTTCTAAACCATTGTACGATGGAAATGAGCAGATGATACAAATTATGAAGCAAACATGTGCTTTAGTAATCTAGTTGTATTTGTAATTTCACATCCCCCTAGGTTGTAGGAAGTAATTAAGTGCTTTCGCTTAAAAGGCCACCTGGGGGCTGGGTCCAGAAGTAAAATGTGAATAGAGCCAGAAAATGACATTATTGGATTGTTTAATCCTATCCAAAAGAACTTAAAATATGAGTTGCTGAAGGTAACTGACAATGAGAAAAATCTGCACATGGAAAATGAAGAACAGGCTGGCATAGCTCTGTGTATGTGTACATCTTAATGTTTTAGTAACTTGAACTTGACTCTGAAACCTATCTCAGACACCCACGGTGGGCACGGCCCAGGCACAAGCCTCACTATAGAGACTGCTCACTTCTGCTCCCAAATTGCAAGAGTGCATCTCAGAGGTTGAAGAACAGACTGTTGGTCTCCGTTCTAGACCCCTGGCACCTTGAGGAAATCTAGGCTGCCAGCTCCTTTTCTCAAGCGAGCTAAAAATCTAGAGTTTTATGTGAATGATCCTAATTTTTAAAGGTTGGTAGCCAGCCGGGTGTGGTGGCGCAGGCCTGTAATCCCAGCAGCTCAGACGCGGAGGCAAGAAGATCCCAAGCTCGAGACCAGAGGCAGTCTGCATAATTTAGCAAGACCCTGCCTCAAAAAGTAAAAAAATGGGCCGATGGTGCAGCTCAGCGGTCCAGCACTTGCCGAGCATGCAAGTGCAAGGCCCTGGGTTCAACCCCCAGTATCATCAAAAAAAAAAAAAAAAAAAGGTAGCCAATAAGGAATTTTTTTTTCAAATAGTGAATAGACCAAACAAAACACAAGTGGGGTCCATCCAGATGTGGCTCACAGGACAAGAGTTTGCAAGGTCCAATTTTTATTATCCAGTGTAGCTAAATGTAGCTGATGTTCCCAAATAGAGCAAATATTTCAAATGGATTTTTATGAGATAACCTTTTTTTTTTTTTTGACTCAACTAAAAGTCATTTGTGTTCTTATCCTTACTGTGCTCTCAGATATTACTCAAAGTTTTTGCTTGTTTGTGTTTTGAGACAGGGTCTCATTATGTGGACAGACTGACCTCGAACTTGCAATCTTCCTCCCTCAGCCTCCAGGTGCTGGGATTACAGGCATGCGCCACCACGCCCAGTTTATGATTCAGAATTTTTAATTTATCGGGCTTGATCTTCCACTATTGGTTACATTATCTTAGTAGTTTGTATGGGTGCTTATTATGTTTTTACAACATAGTCTTCCACCTCTAACAACAACAAAACATAGCTTTCACTTCTGTTCTTCCTGGCTTTAAGGAGGGGAGGGAAAGCCCCCCTTATTTACTTTCCTGAAATGACTAGCAGCATCACTGATTTTAATAGGACTATGAAGGGGAAAAGGGGGTTAAATGATTTTTTTTTTTTTTTGATGCTTAGTTTTTCCATGGGAATAGAAGTGAATATTCCAAAAAGTGGTTAAACTCGTTTTTAAAAAATACAGAAAGAATGCTGTTGTTGGTGCAACACCAGGCGCTTTGGTAAAACGATAAGATTTTTAAAAAGCAAAGCTTTTCACCAGGTGTATGACACCATTTCACATAGCCATTTGGGTTTAAATGAAATGAAACTGGGAAAAGAATTGCATTTTGCATTTGTAATTCAGTTAAATAGCTGCAACACATGAATTGGTCTGCTGGTAGTTCCCCATATGTTCCCTGAGTCATTTTAACATTCTCTCCACAACCACTAAAAATCATCACTCTTCCTATGAGGTTTAACCTCC
Organism: Pedetes capensis; assembly: GCA_007922755.1. Lineage (NCBI taxonomy): Eukaryota > Metazoa > Chordata > Mammalia > Rodentia > Pedetidae > Pedetes > Pedetes capensis. Next base: position 64,441 of record VMDO01005416.1, on the reverse strand, counting down.
TCTTTGTTTTTGTTTTTTGTTTTGTTTTTTTTTCTTCTGCAGTACTGGGGTTGGAACCCAGGGCCTTGCTTACGCTAGATAAGTGCTCCATGACAGAGCCAGACCCTCCACCCCTTTTTTATCTTTTATTTTGAGACAGGATCTCGATAGTTGTGGAGACTGCCTGCCTCTGCCCTAGAACTAGAAATCCTGCCTCCTGCCTCTGCCTCCTGAGCCATTGAGAATATAGGTATGTGCCATTGCAGCTGGCTTAACCTTTTACTCTTTTCTTTTTTTTTTTTTTTTTTTTTTTTCCCCCAGTACTGAGGGTTGAACCCAGGGCCTTGCACTCGCATGCTTTGCATGTGCTGGACTAGGGAGCTGCACCCTCAGCCCTTTTTTTTTTTTTTTTTTGAGACAGGGTCTCGCTAAATTACGCAGACTGCCTCTGGTCTCAAACTCGTGATCCTCCTGCCTCTGCCTCCCAAGTTGCTGGGATTACAGAGGTGCGCCACTGCGCCCAGCTTAACCTCTTATTCTTAAATCTGTTAGGTAACATTTTTTGCTATTGAATATGTAATTACTATTATCACAGTAGTCATAAACAACATTTTGAAAATTATTCCCCAAAGGCTGAATTATCAAATAATATTTATAGTGCACTTGGGGACATGTCACTCTTCCATGACACTACCCAAAACCTTAAGTACCATAGGAATCCTCATTTGAGGAAGAGAAAGGCAACTTCCTCTTTCTGGGATACACACTGGGTTCTATAGCCTTGAATCACCTTACACCATCATGCCACAGGGGAAAATGAGGACATATTATTCCAAAGGAGAATCACTTTTATTTTTGATGTCAGTAACTTCTGGCTTTATTTGAAAATAACTCAACTATTGATATTACAGGTCAGATGTCCAAATTATTACCTGAGTCTTACAATTTCCAGTTGTTATGTTTATATACTATGTGGTAAGTCATAATTGTTAGTATCTGCCTTCTTGGAACTTATGAAAACAACTGCAAGTGTTGGTCATTACCAAGGGTATGTTACATCAATAATATGGAGGTTCCATGCTTCAGAAATGGATCCAACTGATGAGACAGTTTATCAACTTCTGGATTCCCAGTCAACGGGTTTAACCCTTTGGAGTTAGAGTTGAACATTTTCTTCTTTGCATCCTATATCCAGTCACTGGGTCAAAAACACTAACTATTCTACCCTCTTTCATTGACATTTCTACCACACTACCTCAGAGTCCCAGTTCCCAACTGAGGGTGAAATCCATGGACCTGCAGTAATTTGATACGTCTAGATACACATGCCTCAAGGCCGATTCCCACCCTCCAGTCATGACTAAGTGAGGAATGGTGGAGTCACTGCCAAGGAATCCCCAGGCCCAGGGTGGTGATGGTGACCCAGAGGATCCCAGAGGCACTCCAGAATGAGTCAGTCCTAAGGAACGTCTGATTGAGAAATCTCATTCCTCCTAGGACGTGTCCTACATGATCTCCTCCTTTAAGAGGATCCACATGGACCCAGCCCCCTTGCCAGAGGGAGATGGGAGGAAATTCCATCTGAAATCACCAGAGAAGGGGAATAGTATGTTAGGTAAATGGCAGGGAGCATAGCAGATGGAGGGGGATTCTCCATGCTTCCTGTTTCAGACCTGCTTGTGGCCACCTCAAAATCAATGTGCAAACCCAGCATGGGAAAAACCCAGAAAATTCTGAACTATCCAAAGGAGTTGAAAGCCTAGCAGAAAAGGGTGGAATGCCCAGGGAGCACCAAGGGCAAGATGGAGACAGTCCTGGCAGTAGAGATTGGGGGTAACTGACCAACTGACACCAAAGGGCAGGTACAGCAGAGACCAAAAGGGTCTCTAGCATCAGCAAGAGCCAAGAAAAAATCATGTAGCCAGGATAGGCTGCAGAGTCCTGGCCACTCTGAGGCCAGCTAACCCACAAATCAGTCAACTCCCCATCTATCCACCACAGAAGCCAGCAGAAGGACAGGAACATCACCCAAAGACACCTCACCCCACCAGGAGGCTGAGTGGGTCATACCTTTCTCCAGAAACTCCCAGTGCCATTTTCAAGAGGAGCTAAAGACAGAGTAGAAACAGTAATATTATTAAGAGGGAATACTTTTTGAGAACTTCCAATGCCAGATCCCACTCAAAGTACTTTACTTATGCTAATTCATCTCCCAATAACCTTTGAGGGATTTTATTATATATTATTATCCTCATTTCACCTACATAGAAACTGAGACATTGAAGAGTGAACAATTTGCCTAAACAGCTAAGTGCCGGAACTGGGATTGAAAAAAGACAGTCTAGCTTCAAAATCTCACTCCTGGTCACTATGCTATGGTATCATTTAAAAAAGAAAAATCAACCAGGCATGGTGGTGCACACCTGTAATCCCAGCGGCTCAGGAGGCGGAGGCAAGAGGATCACAGGTTCGAGACCAGAGGCAGTGTGTATAATTTAGCGAGACCTTGTCTCAAAAAGTAACAAAAATGGGCTGGGGTGCTGCTCTGTGGTCCAGCACTTGCAAAGCATGCAAGCGCGAGGCCCTGGGTTCAACCCCTGGACCACAAAATAAATAAGAAAGTAAGCAAGTAAATAAATTAATAAATAAATTAATTAATTAATTAAAATAAAGTAAAAATCCAAGCCAATGGAAGCAGACAAATTGGCCCAGGAAAGAAAACAATAGTACAAATGCTAGTGCGCAGGAGGCAGAATAACCTGACCCTCCTCTAGTAGACCCAGCTGCCTTTTTGGAAAGAGTAGAGAGGGGGGATAGAGAAAACGATGATCATGGTCATAGTATTGAACCTTTTGTACTTTACAGGCATTATGCTGGGCCATGTTGTTGTTGTTAGGTACCTTCAAGTTTGTCTGACTTATAGTGACCCTATGTACAACAGAATGAAACACTCCCCAACACTGTGCCATATCCAGCACTATGTCAGTGATTCTCTGCTATTCATAGGGTTTTCAATGGCAGATCATTTCAGGAGTGGATTGCCAGGTTCTTCTCCCTAGCCTACAGCGCCTGATATTCCCAGGCAGTCTCCCACCCAAGGATTAACCAGGCTGACCCTGGTTAGCTTCCAAGATCAGATGCCAGGATGCTACGGTTGCAGATGGGCCCTGTAGATGTACTCATTTATTTACTCCTTATTCTAACCCTGTGATACAGACCAGTACTCTCCAATGGAACTTTATCATAGACATGTTCTTCTGTGCTTTCCAACACAGTAGCCATGAACCACATATGGCCATTGAATATTGTAAGTATGGCTGGTGCAACTGAGAAACCGAATTCTTATTCCCCTTTAATTTCAATTACTTCAAGTTTCAGGAGAAGGACATGGCAATGCACTCCCAAAGCAACCCTGAAACAATCAGCCATTGAAAACCCTATGAGGGTCATTATGAGTTAAACACAATTCCAGGTCACCTAATAAGAACAACTTTAGATTTAATAGCCATCTATGGCTAGTGGCTACTAAGTTGGAAGGTACAGAGGTAGATTTCTTTTCCAGTTTAGACATGAGGAAACCGAAGTACAGAGCAGCTGTGGACCTTTTCCATGGCCACAGAGCATCTCAGTGGTGACACTTTGGTTAAACCCAGTCTGGCTCTGGATCACACACTTTCAACTCTAACATCCTCAAGAGAGATCATGAGCAAGCACCACAGACCATGGAGCACTACCTACCGTACTGCTTAAATTACAGAACCAAACACCTAGGTTCTTTTTGTCCCCCAACAGCTGGGGGCTTATGAGGAAAGCCAGATCTATTACTGACAAAACAAAAACTCTGCATTTTTCTCTTTAGAGTTTCCAAACCACACAGTCTGTTTCCAAGGCAGTATGATATATTTCAAATAGTTTTACTATGCAGTCCCATTTGGCATGGTGGCTCTTGCACACCCTGGATCCAGAGGGCTGCCAAATTACTGAGGCCCTACAAAGATCTGAAGCACAAAGTCCACTGCTCAGTGTATGGGGTAGCCAAGCCTGTCTAATCAATGCTGCCAGGGATGACAGCTTACAGGTGTAAGGACCCTGGGGCCAAGCTAAGGGATAAAGTGGAGGGCATTGTTAGAAGTAATACCTGAGTAATTAGAGTTCAAGGAAACTATAGATCTCAAAGCCCAGAGGGAGATGTGAATTGGGAATCGGAAAGTAGAATTGGAAATTTTTCCTTAAACCAGGGGCATATCTTAAAATTGACAGAATTGTGCTGGGAAGAAAGTTTGCTTGGCATGTGCAAAGCCCTGGGTTCCATCCCCAGCACCACAAAATGATAATTAATTAATTAATTAATTTTAATAAATAAAAAATTGACAGAATACACAAACAGAAATAGCCTTAAAGCCTTAAAGCCTTCCTAATTCCCAAATTCAATGTCATCTGTGACCCAGTGACAATATTTGTCCCCTCATTCTAAAATCAATGATTTGTTTGTAAAGTGCTCTTAGCTATAGATGCAGGAAAAGGTACAAAAATACCATATACTGGGAAACATTCTTATTGAAATTGTCATTGTTAGGTGCCCTCAAGTCAGGTCTGACTCATAGCAACCCTATGTACAACAGAACGAAATGCTTCCCAATACTATGCCATGTCTGACACTATGTCAGTGCTTCTCTGCTATTCAGAGGGTTTTCAATTGGGTTGTTTTGGGAGTGGATTGTCAGATCTTTCTCCCAAGCTTGCAGCACCTGGTATTCCCAGGCAGTCTCCCATCCAAGGACTAACCAGGCCGACTCTGTTTAGCTTCCGAGATCAGGCGGGATCAGATGCCAGGGCGCTGTGGCTGCAGACTTATTGAAATAAAGCACACTTATTATTACAGTTTCTTAGAAGCTTTAGCTCATGCATGACAAGAATTTAATTTGCCAAGTTTTCCTCTGCATTCTGCTCTTTGTGTTTCACTCTGAGTTCAGGAGCTTGGAGCTAGGAGGTCAATTTCTCTGGGTCCCATCTTGAAAAATGGTTTTTGGTGGGGATCAAATCAGAGCTCTTTGTCTGAGGGAACAATCGTACTTGAAATACAGCTGCTTTCTCTCTGGAATAAAGCATCATAGTAAATTTTTGAAAAAGAGAAACCAATAAGGACACCCTGGAATCCAAGGACTTTTTTAACTGCAACTTTCCTCAAAGCAAAAGCAAATCAGTCCACTAAGGGACTCCTATAGAAGGGAAGACACTTAAACGATTTATTACGAAGAACAAAAATGTGGGGGAAACCGTGTGCCAAGGGAGAGGATTTTGCAATTTAAAATGTGTGTGTGTGCGGGTGTGTGTGACATTTGTAAAATTTCACAAAATGTTTCTTTTTTGCCAGGCAACGTTCACAAAGCCAAACCTTGGAGCTCCACACAGCACCTAGGCCAAAAGCAATCAACAGCCTGAGCCCACACAACAGCACACGGGAAACCACGCCAGCTTCCCTCACATCACGCAGTCAGAGAAACGAAAGCCGCAATGCCGAATTGCACAACTTCTCCAACACAAGAGACAAAATTAAAAGAAGGAAATCATGTAAAGGGCAAGTGATTACTGACAATTATACACGACTGGGAGATAGCTTCCATTTTTTTCTCAATCTATAAGACAAGTGAAATGGGTGTCTGAAATTGTATCAATGTAGCCAGCAGACACCCTATGGAGTCGAGATCTGCTGTTGTTCCCTACTTTCTTCTGTTTAAGGGAACACTGACCTGAGTTCTAGGTGTCTATGCACTGAGGGGGACCCTGGAACAATGGCCAGCCCCTATTCTCTACATAGAGACAGATAATACATATTTTAGATTTTGTAAGCTTGAACACATCAATTAGACAGGCTTGGCTGCCCCATGCACTGAGCAGTGGATTTCCTGGTTCAGCCCTACTCTTGTTGTCAGGTGCCATCGAGACAGTGTCCAACTCATAGGAGCCCTATGTACAACAGATGAAACACTATTGTCAGTGCTTCTCTGCTATTCATAAGGTTTTCAATGACTGATTGTTTTTTGGGAGTGGGTTGCCAGGTCTTTCTGCCATCAGTCCTACCAGGGCAACAAGAGTATGGCAGCTCTCTGGATCCAGGGTGTGCAGGAGTCACCAAGCCAAATGGGACTGCCTTAGGAACACTACTAGAACACATCATATTGCCTGAAAAGTAGAACTCAGACTTTGTGGGCAATCTGTTCCAACTACTAATCTCTGCTGTTGTCCAGTATACCCGTAAATGAGAATAGCTGTTCCAACAGAAAGTTATTTACAAAAACAAGTGGTGGACTTCAGTTTGCCAACCTCTAGCCTAGAAAATCTCATAAAAGGAAGAGAAAATCCTTAGATACCGCAACTAGATTTACAATTTATTGATATTTGGAAGAAAATATCATTATTGTAAATTTTATATAATTCTAATCTAGTCTAAATTTATCTAATCTAATTCTGTATAGTATTTTTAATATAAGAACCAGAATATGGAATAGATAAGATTATAAATTCTCCAAAGTTTTGCTTTGTTTCATTCTCCAGCTTTAATGTTTCCTCTGCAAAGGAGATTACCCTAAGCAAATTCAGCCACTCTCCTCTTTCTCCCACAGACCTTCATCTGTAGCTCAATGTTACCCTCTCTGACTTCCTGTAGCCCTATGCCGTGCCTAGAGTATGGTAGTCAGACCACTGAACAACTGACTGCATGCCTGTTTCATTTTTCCACTCGAGCAAGAATCAACATCAGAATAGCAAAATATAATGGAGATACATCTTCAAGGTTTAGAAGGCAGAAGATTTGGGTTCTTCATTTCCATTCCCAATAATTTGATAGAACCATTTGGGTTTATTCAAGACATTCAAGGACTCAGAAAATGTGCCACCTACAAAGCCTTTCTAAAAACTTACTCAAGAGCGTATGCTAGAAAAGTTAAAAATAAATCTAAAGAGGAGGAAGGACATGAGATTTGAGAAACAATTAGTTAAATGTACAAGAGTGTGATTAAATCAGCATAATTATTCATAATGGTGTTTTAAAGCTTAGTCCAATTAATAAGAAATAATTACTTATGAAATAGAGGCAAGATTAAAAAACATTAACAAGGTTGAAATAAAATTTCTGCCTATGTCAACACAGAGGAGGTGGTGGAGGAGGAAAGTAGGAAGGGAAAAGTTTCGATCTTGTCTTAAGAAGGAGAGAGACGCTAATGTTAGAAATTGATAAAAAGAAGACATTTTAATGTTGTTTTTAAAAATAAACATATGCCCTAGATAAATAATCATAGTAGTACCTTTAACCTTCAAACCAGCAAACAAAAAATAACAAAACTCAATCACTCCAAGGAAGGATAAAAACTCATTTACATAAAAATAGGAACCCAAACAGTGACATCAGAATGAGACAGGGAATGTTTCCATTTTCCCAGTAAATGGCAACAGATAAATTTCCCAATCTAAAGACAGAAAATTTCACATTAGGTTTTTCTTTAAGCAAAATCCAGATATATCTGTTTCCAAGAGATACGTCTAGAGCAAAATGATTCACAAAGATCAAATATACAAAGATACAGTAGGCAAATGCTAATCATAGAAAGCAGAAATGGCAACATCATGGTGGGTCAAGGCAAGAAACATTAAATAAGACAAAGACAGTATAATCCATAAGGAACATATAAGCTCAGTGAATTTACTGTTCAACGATCAAGCCACACTTTTAAAAAAAAATCTGTTTGCACTTCAAAAACTAGTTGACAAATTCAATATCACGATGGAAAAATGTAATGCTCTTCTCTCAGAAATCCACAGAGATCACAGCTCCAAAATGAAGATGTGAATGTCACAATTAACATGCTGGATTTAATAAATATATAGAAAACTTTGTAACAAAAGAAACAGAATTAGCATTTTTCTAAATACTTGTGGAACAGTTATAAAACTGATGATATATTAGACCAGAAGAATATTGTCGAAAGATTTTTTAATAGTAGAAGTCATGCAAACCACATTCTATACCTATGATGCCATAAAATTAAACATTAGCAACAGAAAACGGCCAAAGTGAAGTCTATTCACTGGAAATATAAAATCATCTCCTAAATTAGTTTTAGATTAAAAGAAATCTGTAATTAATATTACAGACTATTCATAATGTAGGGACACTTAAAACACTTTCTATCAAAATTTGAGGGCATTTGGAATTTCTTGAAAAATGAGAGAATTGAAAATATGTGAACTAAATACACATTCAGAGAGCTGGATAATAACAAATGAGCCTCCTAGTAATAAATTTTGTGTGTTAGGTGTCATCAAGTCATATCCAATTCATAGTTATATCCAACTCATAGCAACCCTCATTGGGTTTTTAACTGTTGATTGTGTCCGGATTTGGGATTATTTGGAGAGTGGGCTTTTGGAGAGGAGAGTCCTTCTCCTATTTTTGTGGTGCTAGGGATCAAACCCAGGTCCTTAGAGAACACAAAGTGACACTCTACCAACTGAGCTAACCCCCAGCCCAGTAATAAATAAGCAAATAAATAAGATAAATTCAAATGTGGATATGATGATAGAGAAAAAACAAAAGAAATAGTTTAGGTGGTTGATAAAATCAAATGATTGTTACATGAAGAGAGATTAACTTATGGTAAATGTAATCAAGAAAAACTAAAAACCACAAAGAATATTAGAAATGAAATGAGAGGCTTAGTATACATAATAAATTTTAAAACCTTAAGGGAACACTGTATAAAATTTATGCAAATATACTTGAAAATGCAGAGGAAATGGTTCGTTATCTATGACAATGCAAGTGTTCAAAATTTAGTCAAGAAAGGCTTACAAAAAAAAAAACCCTGCAGGGTGGGGGGTGGGGGGTCCCCAGAATTGCAGAATAAATAAGTGAATAAGTAAATAAATATTTTCTCTAAAAAACCCTAACTAGACCAATAGATACGAAAGACATTGAAAATGTAGTCAAAGATCAATCCCTTTGATTAGAGTTTTACTAATCCTTCAAAAACAGATAGGTTCTGTTAGGAAATTACACAACAACAGCAACAACAAAAATATATTCTAATTCATACCATAAAGTAAGCAAAACCCCAATAGTCAAATAAAATAGACCACAGGAACTTATGCACCATTGTAACGCATAGGTATAAATGCCAAAACTCCTAAAAAGCCTTACTAAATTGAATCTAGTAAGATTAAAATGGGCTGGGATTTAGCTCAGTGGGTAGAGCACTGCGCTGCAGTCTCTGAGGCCCCGAGTTCAATTCCCAGTACCACAAAAATGGGAGAAGGGCCTGGCAATCCACTCCCAAGGCAATCCTGAAACAGCCATTGGAAACCCTATGAGGGTCGATATGAGTCAGATACAGACTCAATGGCACCTAACAACAACAACAACAACAACAAGACTAAAATACAGAACAATATGAGTAAGAACGGCTTATCCCAGGACCATGATGATGGTTCAAAATTAATAAAATAACAAAGTAATTTTGAAGCTTAATAAGTTAAAATTTAAAATAATGATCATCTCAATCCAGCTGATGTGTTACATGATAAGGTTTGATTTTTTTTTTCCTAAGTGTAGAAAAAATTTCCTTAACTGAATGAAGGCCATCAATCAGAAACCTTACAGCTATCATCATACTTACTGGTAAACATTAGATGTATTCTCACTCAAGAAACAAACAAGAATGCTTATTATGACTCCTACCAAGGAAAACTATACACTCAGCACCAGCCAAGGAAATAAGATATGAACATAAATAATGCAAATATTAAAATGAAAACGACAACAATTTCATTATTTATGGACAACATGATTATCTCACACTGCTAAAAATGGTGCAATTACCATGGGAAGAGGTTGGATGATTCCTCAAAAAATGAAACCTGGAACTACTATACAACCCAGAAATTTCACTTTTGAGTACATACCCAAAATAACAGAAGATAAAGGTTTAAGCTATTTGTTACACCCATATTCATAGCAGTACCATTCACAATAGCCAAAAGATTGAAGCAACCCAAGTACCTATTAACAGATGAATAACTGTTGTTGTGTGCTGTGGATTCATGTCCAACTCATAGCGACCCTTACAGGGTTTTCAATGGCTGATTGTTTCTGGATTGCCTCGAGAATGGATTGCCATGTCCTCCTGTTTTTGTGGTGCTGGGAATCGAACTCGGGATCTCAGAGATGGCAAAGCGGTGCTCTACCAACTGAGTTAAATCCCAGCCCCAACAGATGAATAGGTAGTGATAATACACAATATTGTTTAGCCTTAACACAGAAGGAAATTCTGACACAAGCTACAACATAGTTAAAATTGAAGATATTATGATAAGTGAAATAAACCAATTTCCAAAGGACATATACCATAATTCCACTTATATAAGGCACATAGGGTAGTTAAAAATTCATACAGGCAGAAAGTAGGATGGTAGTTGTTAGGTTGCGGGAGGGATGAATAGGGAGTTACTCTTTAATGGGTGCAGAGGTTCAGTTGGGAAAGATTAAAAAGTTCTAGAAATGATGGTGCTACTGGTTATACAACAATGTGAATGTACTTAATGCTACTGAACTGTACATATACAAAGTATGAATGGTTAATTTTACATTATCGATGTTCTACCACATTAAAAAAACAAGAATGATTCTTTATCAGGTATCAAAATTTTATGGTGATGCCAGTAGCACCCTTTCCCGATTGTAACAACAAAAAAATGTCTCCATGTATTGACAAATGTCCCCTGTGGGGATAAAACTGCCCGAGCTGCAAATCACTGGGCTCAATCACCAGGATGAGAGGTCTTGACCAGGGTAAACTGGTGATGTGTACAAATAAACTTTCACTCAACTACTAAATCTAGCAGCCATTAAGAGTCTCTATGTTGTTAGATGCCATTAAGTCTGTCCAACTCAAAGAGACCCAAAGTACAGCAGAAGGAAGCATCCTAGCACTGTGCTATGAACACGATCTTTTTATGTTTGAGCTCAATGTTGTAGTCACTGTGTTTCTTCTCATTTTGAGTTGTGCCACATCAGCAAAAGGAGGTCCCCGGGGTTTACTCCATTCCTATTATTAAGGTCGACTCTACTTTGAAGAGGCAAATCTTCCCTAGTCATTTCTTGAATGCCTTCCAGTTTGGGGGGCGCAGGGGGGCTCATTTTCTGGCACTATATTTGACAGTGCTTCTCTGCTATTTATAGAGTTTTCAATGGCTAATTGTTTTGGGTGTGGGCTGCCTAGTCCTTCTCCCTAATCTGTGTAAGTCTGGAAGCTCAGATGAAACCTGTCCACCATGGGTGGCCCTGCTGGTATCTGAAATGCCAGTGGCATAACTCAGCATCACAGCTACACACAAGCCTCTACAGCACAGGCTGACAGATATGTGGGGGAAGAGTCTTAACAAACACACAAAAAACACAAAACATACAAAAGTGTTCTGGATTATTTTAGATAATCACTTCACAACTTACCTTTAGAAAAAACTCTTTAGACAAGTAAACAACCTTCTTTTTATTGAAAGTGAGAACAGATTTTGTTGTCTCTTCAGTGTGCTCCCACGATGTGAGAAGGGCCTGCTGTTAGTTATATGCAAGGAAAACCTTTCTCAGCCTTTGATTCCATTGAGATGATGAAAAGGAAAATCCAGTGTGGCTAAGAAAGAAAACATAGAGCCGGGCATGGTGGCACACGCCTGTAATCCCAGCCTCTTGTGAGGCAGAGGCAGGAGGATCGCAAGTTTGAGACCAGATGCAGTCTGCATAATTTAGCGAAATCCTGTCTCAAAATGTAAAAAAAAAAAAAAAAAAAAGGGCTGGGGGGTTGGGGCATCTCAGTGGTCCAGCATGTGCAAAGCATGTGAGCGTGAGGCCCTGGGTTCAACCCCAAGTACAGAAAGAAAGAAAGAAAGAAAGAAAGAAAGAAAGAAAGAAAGAAAGAAAGGAAGGAAGGAAGGAAGGAAGGGAGGGAGAAAGAAAGAGAGAAAAGAAAGCAGGCAGGCAGGCAGGCAGGCAGGCAGGCAAGCAAGCAAGCAAGCAAGCAAGCAAACATATACAAAAACCTGAAACCCCAAACTGAATATGTATTATATGCACAGGCTTGATAGATCACTTCCTTGCCCTAGGTAAAATCTTCTGGAATCCTAGAAGAATTTAAAAGATAAAGACCTCAATGCTGTGGCTTACAACATATAACAAACAACATACAAAAGAGAGATAGCTAATACAAATTTTTGAAAAGGCCCCCAGTACCAATATTATTTTAAAAATTATAAAACATATAGTATTTTTATCTGAAGAGTGACAAGTGCTCTAACTTCAACACCATCTCTAAGAACCTAGGACAAGTAGCTTCTTTGTGGCTTAAAGTCGACCTAGGAGAAGGGACAATTTGGGGAACGCAAAAGAAGGAGGGAGAGATCTAGCAAAAGGAATAAATCCTGGGAGAGGAGAGGGGGGAAGAGGAGGAACAAGGAGGAGTTAGGAATGGAGGAAGGGTGACCTCAGGGTGAACAGCTCAACTTTAATAGTCCTGGAAATAATTATAATAACACCAAAAATACCAAAGAATGTTTATAATATAGATGGGCTAGAAAATTCATGTAATAGTTCTGACAATGTAAAAAGAAAGTTCACTACAGAAAAAGTTTCCATCTTAAACATAATTGGGACCCAAGGATATATAGAAAAATATTACCATAAAAAGACAAGCAAATGGAAGAGAAGTCTTTGGTGGGGGGGTGGGACTGGGGGAGGAAGTGCACAAGAGGGTAAGGGGGAACTTATCTGTGTAGTGTACAACAAAATGCATATATGGAAATGTCACAATGAAAAGCATGTCAGAATGAATCACTCTAAGGTGTACATTAAAAATTTCCCAAAAAAAAAAAAAATTACCACCTCCTATTTGTAAGAAGCAGAACCAAAGGCTATGAGTTTTACGGGGCTGTAGACCAAAGGTAAGGATGGAGGTGGGGCAACAATTTGAACTGGAGAATGGTGTGATAAGGTCGACTCAAACTTACGGGAAGTCACAAGTTGTTTTTAAGCCCTGCAGGGCAGCTGTTTCGGTTTTAAAGATTTATTGAAAGTGGACATTATTTACACCATGTTCATACAAAAATACTAGCAGTGTTTTCCCGGCACCTGTGGCAGATGTTGAAGGGGAAAAACTGAGCTCACATAACCTCAAGAACCATAAACATGCCAACCTTTCCCGAAAGAATACCTCTCTTTATGGCATGTCCAGTCTCCCGTTTCATGCCGGATCTCTTATCATGACTTGAACTTTGATGAACTCCCTCTTAACCCACCTTTGCCTATGAAACTGTCAGGTGTTATAAGCTAAGTAGGCTCAGTGGTGGTCAGTGCCTGAATGGACATGCTCCAAGGAAAATCAGAGTGTTGTCTTAAGCAGTGACTCAGAGTGGCGTGTGAGCCTCTGAACTATTTCAGAACCCAAGTTCATGGCGAATAGGTGGAGGGGTGGGGCACAAAAACCAAAAACCAAACCCAGGGCTGCCAATGATCCTATCTGTACAAATAACTCATTTCAAAAGGACAATTCTCAAAGTATGTCTCCGGGTCCTTATAACAACCTGTGGACTCTTGAAATCTTAGTGTTTGTAAAACACCAGTGCCCAGATTTTCCTTCCTGTCATAAAATGGTGATTTACCTGCTGCTTTCTTCTTCACTCTCTCATTTGAAACATCTTTTTCTTCCCATTTACCTAAGTAAATTTACTCTTGCTCTGATTAGTTGCTTTGGCTGACATTGCCCCGTGAATTTAGGAGTCAAGAGTAGGGAGAGGGAATTACCCAAGTCTGTCATTTATGTGTGAGGGAGAAGACAAGGGTGGCTAGGCTCAGCTGAGGACGCCCACAGGTCTACACATTTGAAGGTCATTTCTCCAGCACAAGGGACTTTACAGAATGAAAGCACCTAGGGCTCCTTCTGTGCTCTAGGAAACCTTCTGGTACCATCGAAAAGCAGCTTGGCATACATGAGGCGGTATCACTATGATAACAGTACAATACGTAGACTGACAACTTTACAAGGTCTTTATCATTAGCTGAAATAGTCACAGGCCATCCAGGATATGTCAGAGCAAGTATTATCCTCATCAAAATGGCTTAGGAGGTGAGAATGGAGAAGCTATAGTTAATAAACCTTTCCTCTTTCCAGGCTTTGTTCCCAGATAAAGTCCTCCTCCCTGAACTTCCCTCTTCCGAATCCTTCCTCCTATTAAAGAAAAAAAAAAATCTTCAATGATATTTGTTCAAATATGTTAAGGAAGACTTTGTTCAGGACCATCACAATAGGTGTAAGGACCATGGGCACTGGGATTTGCAGTGCGGAGAGAGATTGGGCTCCGTTCAATCTTTTTTTTTTTTTTTTGCTGTACTGGGGGTTGAACTCAAGGCCTTGCACTTGCGTGCTTTGCAAGTGCTGGAGCACTGAGCTGCAATTCCCAGGCCTTTTTTTTTTTTTTTTTTTTTTTTTTTTTTTTTTTTTTTTTTTTTTTTTTTTTTTTTTTTTTTTTTTTTTTTTTTTTTTTTTTAACTTTTTCAGACAGGGTCTCGCTAAATTACGTAGACTGTCTCTGGTCTCAAACTTTCAATCCTCTTGCCTCTGCCTCCCCACTTGCTGGGATTACAGGTGTGCACTACCACGTCCAGCTCCAGCTGTGACTATTAACACAGGAAAGTAGGAGCTCCCAGCTAAGGAGCAAGGTAGGGGGTCAGGGGATGGAAAATTACTAAGAGGAAAAATCAGGGATGAGAAGAATTCTGGCTAAACAATGTGACAGGATTCTTGCTAAAGACTGGCCAGGTGATTAGACATGGCCTGGGGCTTGGTGGAGGATGAAAAACCCAATCAGATACCAAAAGAGATCAGATATGAAAGGCATATGCTTGTGGCGTGCAGAGGGGCAGGGGGAGCTTGCTAAATTTCCTTAGCTGGGTTCTCCCTAAGACTAGATTTCACAAGAAGGTGGATGGACCCAGGTGCAGGTACCTGAGACTGACTCAGCTATGATTGAGAAAAGAACCCATGTCACTTCTCAGTAAGCCCACACCCCGTGGAGAAAATTTTGATCCTATTGCAAGGAGTTCAGCTTTCTTCCGTGGGGCTTGGTGGCTCAATTCTGGCTCATCTACACAGGCCTCAGATTAATACTCTGGAAATACTCGGTTTGAACAAGAGGGGATTAGAGCTGAAGGGTTTTAGAATCATTCCTAACCAGCTGCATCAGCTGAAGCTCCAGGAACTGTAGGGGGCAAGATGCAAATCCATCAGTTAATTCCCATCTCTGATTCCCAAAGGTTCTGAAAAGACACCAAGCTCACCTCCAGCCCAGGAAGGCAGAGAAGGAAGGACTTAGACAGCACCCCCTGATTTTAAGCTTTTAGTGGTCCTAATGTGGGCACCTTGCCAAACAATTCAATTGTTTCTCTTTCTCTGATTCAAGTTTTTTTGGTTTTTGTTTTGGTTTGCTTTGGTTTTGGTTTTTGTCTTTTGTTTTTTGTAATCAGCCAATTGAGGCTATTTCCTTTTTGCAGCCTTGGGGACTATTTTTCCCTCTCCATGTGGATGATGAGGGACAAGGGGAAGAAGAAGAGAGCAATTACACTCCCACTTACTCCCTAGTTCACACAAGTCACGCTCCAAGGAAAAAACATGTGTTGACTCATACACATGATAGGTGAGTTATCTCCAGCCAATTTTTTAGGTTATTTTAATATAACTTAATATTTATTTATTTATTTATTTATTTTGCTGTACTAGGGGCCTGTTCCCAGGCCTGCCACAAATTCTGCAAGCGCTCCACCACTGAGCTGCACCCCCGGCCCCTTGTTTGTTATCTTGAGACAGGGTCTCACTAAATTAAATCGCCTCTGGCCTCAAACTTCTGATCCTCCCGCTTCTGCCTCCTGTGTGGCTGGGATGACGGGCATGCACCACTGTGCCTGGCTTCCAGCCAATTGGCTTTGCTGCATTCTAAAGAAATATCAGTAACAAAGCATAGAAAGAAACTACTCCAGAACCTCACGGGAGTCTGGACAATCACTCAAACTGTAAAGACAAATTTAGATTTCTACTAATTTAAGTAAAGGTGAGCAGAAAATTAGCCAAAAACTTGTTTTCAGAGGAACATGGTGGAGAGAGGAAAGTGGCTTTGGTAACACTACAGCTCTCTAAAACCCTCACTCTCACGAAGAAAAGAAATTTAACTCTTCCCTCATTTTCCTGTTTTTCTTTTATGACTCTGCATGATATCCTATCCTTGTTTTGGGAAATGTGTGTGTGTGTGTGTGTGTGTGTGTGTGTGTGTGTGTGTGTGTGTGTGTGCTTGTGTGTCTTCTAATGCCAGCCGCTAAACCCAGGGCCTTGCATATGCTAGGTAAGTCTACCGCTGAGCTGTATCCCCAGGCTCTTTTTTATTTTTCCTTTTGAGGCAGGGTCTCACTAAGTAACCCAGGCTGCCTCTGGCTTCAAGCTCACTACCCTCCTGCTTCAGCCTACTAAATTTCTGGATTTGCAGGTGTGCTCCACCTGACTTCATGATATCCTTTGGAACCTGATTGCTTTAGTACAATTGCCAGGAGAAATGGGGTAGAGTCTGGTACAACTCTTAATGATTGCTCTGAGCATCATAGCTCAAATTAGTAATGCACAATGAATTCTAGGCTTTGCAACAATGCCCCTAAGTCACTGGAGTTTTGCTGGGTTTGTTGGTTTTTTTCCCCCTTGCATAAATCTCTCACCTTATTGCGCTTAATTTGCTGGAGGGAGAAGTCCTAAGCAAAACCATTTGTCCCAAAAGAACAAGAACCATGGCGCTGAGTTCAGCTCTCCTTGCCTATCTTCTTTTTCATTGTCCTTCTCAAAAGAGGAGGCAGGGGTACATCTCAAAGCCTTCAAAGACTAAGTACAGAAGAAAGCTCAGATATCCCTTTCCTATCGCATCCATTTCCATCAGCCGATCTTCTGAACTTATTTTCAAAGTGACCCCAGAGGTGAATTACAAACCAAAAGGAGCTGCAATTTGAAGAAGAGCAAATGTACATGGGGGAAAAATGTAGGTCCGTATACCTCATAGGCCAGGAAAAATATTGAGTCAAATTACACCTCGT
The DNA here is from genome assembly GCA_007922755.1 of Pedetes capensis. Classification (NCBI taxonomy): domain Eukaryota; kingdom Metazoa; phylum Chordata; class Mammalia; order Rodentia; family Pedetidae; genus Pedetes; species Pedetes capensis. The sequence goes on along the minus strand of VMDO01005416.1, from coordinate 47,295 downwards.
GAATTATTTACACTATTTCTCTTTGCTAAATCTAAGCAAACATTCCACTTGCATCAAATCTACTCCAGGAGCTTTAACTGTTTATTGTAAAATCAAGTGCACAATAGTTCTTTCATGAAACATTTAGCTATATGTTTAGCACTAACAAATATCACACATATATTATGAATGCTTCCTTATTATAAAGCCAAACATTCAGTGCATGAAACTTTAAGCTCGGTATTCCAAATCATTATGAACAAGATGTTTCCTCTCAGGCAATTTATTCTGGGGATGTGGAACCTTTGAATAAATAGTGACGCTAGTATTTTTAATAGCTGTTTCCCACCGCATATTGCAAAGGAAACATTAACAAGGGGTGAATTCATAACTCATCATCGTACAAGTCCCAGATTTAACAACATTTATGGTGAACTATAAATTATTTTATATGTGAATGTTCTGCCACTTGGATAATTTCATTTGGCTCCGTGTTCTCCACCTTATCATTTTGAACAGAACCGATACTCTATGAAACACCCTCCATAATGATAGGATATTTGAACAGAATCACTTCAGAGGACAGGGTGTCACATGTCTGTAATAATTTAACCGAGCTTCTTTTTTCCTTTTTGATAAAGTGGATTTCTGAGATAACAGTGACAAGAATGCTGTACTGAATATTCATTTTCCCCCTTCTTCTCTTGCTCTTGGATTTGCTTGGCATCCAATGTAGCAATAACCCATCCTTGCTCTATGCTGTTCTCTAAATGGTTACCCACATCATGAAAGACTATCTGTTCTTCTGGGTAAAAGAGTGACTATCCTCTTTCTTTCTCGATCACAATAAAGTCCACCAACAAGACAGATCATTATATTTTACCTGTTTTTATGAAATAGTGGGAATAATTTATCCTTTTTAAATCCCTATATGTTATGAGGGAGACGGACCCAGCAACCCACTCCCAAAAATCAATCTGCTATTGAAAGCCCTATGAACAGCAGAGAAGCACTGACAATAGTGTTTCACCTGTTGTATGTAGGGTCGCTATGAGTTGGATACCAACTCGAGGGCACCTAACAACAACAACATATGTTATGAAGTTCTGACCTGGGAACATAACTTTCCTTAAAAATTAATGCCTGTGGTATACTTTTTTTGTCCTCACAAAATGTGTGTCACTTTCCTCCATGGGAAGAAGCATCATTTATAGTCAAGACATGTAGTATTTGGAAGATACAGTAGTCATTTAGGTCCAGTGAGCCTTCATAGGGACATAATGCCAGGCATGGCACAGTGTTGGGGAGTGTTTCATTCTGTTGCACATAGAGTCGCTATGAGTTGGACCTGAGTCAATGGCACCTGACAACAAAGAAGGCTGATCCCACGGCCTCACACATACTTTTGCAAGTGCTCCACCACTAGGCTGTACCCCAACTTCCTTTTTTATTTTTTATCTTGAGACAGGGTCTACACAGACTGCCTCTAGCTGTGAAACTGCTATCCTCCTGCCTCTGCCTCCTGAGTCTCTGGGATTACAGGCATGAACCACCAAACCCAGCTGGGAAAGCTTTTTCAAACACACATGTTAAGCCCCTTGCCCATGTGTGTAGCGGGGTGAGAGTAGAGACCTTTGTTTTCTCAGCTTTTGGAATATTTTTTTAAATCTAAAAACTAAGAAGGGGCTGGGAATTAGCTCAGTTGGTAAAGTGCCGCTCTGCTGTCTCTGAAGTCCTGAGTTTGATTTCCAACACCACAAAAATGGGAGAAGGACATGGTAATCTACTCCCAAGGCAATCCAGAAACAGTCAGCTATTGAAAACCCTATAAGGGTTGCTATGAATCAGATAGGACTCGACAGCACCTAACAACAACAACAACAACAAGACTAAGAAAGGCATTTCTAAGCAAGTCACAAAACCCAGAAATACAAGGGAAATGTATCATTTAACTGTATAAAAATTAGAAATTAGCACAAACTTTAGAAAAACCTCATAAAAATTAAAGCCAAAACAAAATGTCAAACTGAGAGAAATATTTGCAAAAGTCATTTCTTATAATGGAGACCAATAAGAAAATGAGTTTCCACCCAACCTCATTCACAAGAACTGTACATTAAAAGCTATAAAATAACATTGCTACATAGCTGACTATTGTTGTTTGGTGCCATCAAGTTGGATCCAACTCATAGTGACCCTAAGTACAATAGATGAAACACTATCCGATTAGCACAGATTAAAAACCTTGGAAATTTGAGTTTGCAGAGTCTTTTTGAAGGGAGTATACATGGTGTTCCCACTGGACAGTTCTCTACATGTGCTGTGGAAAGTATTTCTGCCATCACCCCACTCCCAGCCCAGCACGGTGCTGCACACCTGTAATCCCAGCACTCAGGAGAATGGCAAGTTAAAGGTGAGGCTAGGTTACGTAGAGACCCTGTCTCAAATATAAACAAATAAATAAATAATAAAGAAAGAAATAGAAAAAGAAAGGAAAAGAAGGAAAACCACACCCTGTCACCTACCTCTAAGAAGAGGTGCATCAACAACTACCAAAATAAAAAAATTCTAAAATATCACCAAAGAAGTAACAGTTTGATACAATAATCTTCAAATATTAGTTGTGACTAATAAAATAAGATGTTGATGCTTCTCATTGTTCATCACCACACTGTTACTACCCAGAAATAGAACTGGGGGGAAATATGAGGAATGCACTTCACACGTACAGCACAGGTAAACCAACGTGATTTTTAATTTACTTTCTAAGCTCATGTGAATTTTTTGTGAAATCCTTGCCTAGATATAGACAATGTAATGCCATAAGAAAGAAGGGGAAAAGAAGAAAAGACAAGAAAAGAAAAGAAAAGAAAAGAAAAGAGAAAAGAAGAGAAAGAAAAGGAAAGAAAAAAGAGAAGAGAAGAAAAAGGAAAAGAAAATGGTTTGGATTAAATTCTGGCTCTGCCATTTCCTAATTAAACAATCTTGCTCATGTTGATCTCTAGCCATCCCATTTCCATCTTTAAAGTGAGAATAATAGTATGAGCTTCTGAGTATTATAGCAAAAATTGAATGAGCTGGTATATGTCAAGTGCCAAAAACAGGCTGTGTCAAAAGTAGATACAAAGTAAATGTTAATTTTCTTCCCCCTCCTTCCCCAGAATCAAACAAGTTTAGAGAAATGTAGATGTATGCTTAAAGAGAAATTATGTATATTGAATCATATTTGAAAAAAATTCCTTCCTGAAATGGAAATGAACTAAAATTATAAATATGGTCATTTTCTGCATTGAAATGAAACACACTTCATCTCAATGAAGTCAGCGCTATCAACAGGCAGGAGAAAAAGTATGAATGCATTCTCCTGTATTTCTCATTCTTACATTTGCTTCTTTGTTTATAATCAACAAATACAAATAAGAAAAAGTGATTTGGAGTTGTATAATTAAAATGAAGAAAAGGTAATTGTAGGCAAAGTATTGGAAAGCTTTTTGATAATGAGATGGAAGCACAAGTATTTTCTAGAGGAAATAATTGAAGGGTCATAATTTGAGATGCTAAAACTATAGCATCCCCTGGCTATCAGATGTATACTATAGATACTAAAGCTAATATTCTAGCATTATTTTCTAATATGAAGCAGCTAAAATCATAAAATTAGTATTTTACATTCAATTTTTGTATCGAATGCATACAGGTTAAACACTATCTAAAGGCATTTGTTATATGTAGATATGTGTATGATTATTTACTTATGTTTAAGTCCTAATATGTGATGCCCTAAGCTCTTAAACCAAAGTGTCTATGTGTATGTTTATGTGAATGATTGTGTGTCTGACTCAAAAACTAAATAAAGTTCTTAGAATTATATTTCTTCAAAGCTTTATTTGTTTGTTGTTGTTATTGTTAGGTACTGTTGAGTCAGTATCTGACTCAGTGACCCTACATACAACAGACAAAACACAACTGTCGTGTTTCTCTGCTATTCATATGGTTTTCAATGGCTGATTGTTTTGGGGGAGTGGGTAGCCTGGTCCTTCTCCCAAGCCTACAGCACCTGGTGTTCCTAGTCTCCTATCCAAGTACTAACCAGGCCTGACCCCGCTTAGCTTCTGAAATCTGATGGGATCGGATGTCACAGTGGTATGCCTGCAGGCTTATTTGTCTAGAGAGCTAATAATCTAATAACATAATACACAAGTGGGCAAAGGAAATGAACAGACAGTTCTCAAATGAAGAAGTTTGTAGAGCTAAGAAATACATGGAAAAAATGGTCAATATCCCTAGCCATTAGAGAAATGCAAATCAAAACAACTCTGACATTCCATCTAACCCCAGTAAGAATGGCAAAGATCAACAAAACAAATAATAACAAATGCTGGTGAGGATGTGGAGAAAAAGGAACCCTTTTACACTGCCGGTGGGACTGTAAATTAGTTCAACCACTTTAGAGATCAATAAGCCGGTGGGACTGTAAATTAGTTCAACCACTTTAGAGATCAATATGGATATAACTTAGATAACTAAAAATGGAAATGCCAAATGACCTAGCTATACAATTCCTGGGAATACACCCAAAGGGAGACAAGTCATCATAACACAGAGACACCTATATCTCCATATTTAATGTAGCACTCTGCACAACTGCAAAGATAGGGAACCAACCAAGATGCCCATCAACAGAAGAATAGATTGAAAAAATTGTGATACATATACACAATGGAATATTACTCAGCAAAAAAAAGAATGAAATAATGTCATTTGCAGCAAAATAGATGGAACTGGAGAATACCATCTTAAGTGAATGAACACAGGCTCAAAAAGAAATACCTTATGTTCTCAACCATATGTGGGATCTGAATCTTAAAGTAAGAAAAAATCTATACATAAGGAGATATATAAAAATGAACAATTAAACTTAGCTAAGAAGGGAAAATATAAGCAGAGGAAAAAAAGGAGAAAGGGGACTAGCAAAGGGAAGTAAAGACTGTGGGGGTGGGAGGGCAGGGGAAACAATGCAAAAGGGTAAAGGGAAAGAGGATAATCTCAATGTAAATGATGCAACTTCATGGGTACATAGGAAAAATAGGAAAATATAACCCATAAATGCATACGAGTTTTACTACATATTAATCAAAAAATTCCAAAAACTTAGTAAGTTGATGAAAGTAAACCAAAAGTGATGTAATAGTTGTACAATGGTAAAAGCTGTATTACTCTGTACCCCACCAACATGTATCAAAAAAGGGGAAAAAAGAAAGAGTTAACACTCTAATGAGAATACATATACCTAGAAATTTTAATTGGGAGAAGGACCTGACAACCCACTCCCAAAACACAATCAGCCTTTGAACACTTTATGGATAGCAGAGAAGCACTGACAATAGTGTTTTGCTTGTTGTACATAAGGTCACTATGAGTCGGATACCAACTTGAGGGCACCTAATAAAAACAACAACAGAAGTTTTTAAATGGGGGCATATATTAAAAATAGGGAAAAGACAACTAAGTATGAATTAAAAGCAAAGTTGTCTTTAATATATCACATTAGTGATGTGAGATATGGTATGTGATGGCAAATGGTTAGAATGGAGATATGATGAAGAATACGATACCAAAGAGTTGCTCTGAAGTCCTATCCCAGCCCAGCAATCAGCATGAGACTCTTCTTCTGCAGGTAAGGCAGTATAACATGAAGGAAAAATGATTGTAAGATCATAATATAGGTAAGAATTTCTTCAGCAATATTTCATTAGGCACCAAGTCAATACAATTCACTGCCAGTGTTTGTTATAGGAGATAAAACAGAAAAGTAAATCTATCATCAATATTTGATTTTCATAATACTTGTTCTGAAAGTCATGATAAAAATATAGAAAATTTTAAAATGCAATGAGATGTATCAAGAAATTACTTTCAGAATTCAGAGAAAGTGAAGATACTTTATGAAACGAAGTCCAGGAAGGAATTTCAGAAGATTACAATTTTTTTCTTAGCCACAAAAGTATGAATGATTTTCATATATAGGAAAGAGGAAATATAGTAGAAAAGATAAGATGGGAAGGAAAATGAGAGGACATAATGTAGATAAAATGATAGACAAAAGCAAAAGAGAAAAGTGAAAGTTGCTTGAATATCAACATTGTTGTTGTTGTTAGGTGTCGAGTCCTGTCCAATTCATAGCGACCCTCATAAGGTTTTCAATGGCTGATGTCCTTCTCCATTTTTGTGGTGCTGGGAATTGAACTCAGGACCTCAGAGACTGCAGAGCAGCGCTCTGCCAACTGAGCTAAAGCCCAGCTGAATACCAATATTAGAAAGTGCTATATTCAAAATTGTTGCCAAATGCAGCCAATGAAGATTTTGTTGTTATTGTTAGGTGCCACTGAGTCAGATCCGACTCATGCCAACCCTATGTACAACAGAATGAAACACTACCCAACACTGTGCCACATATATGATCTTTTTCTGTTTGAACCATTATTGTAGCCATTACGTTTCTTCTCACTTTGAGTCATGCCACATCAGCAAAAGGAAGTTCCAAGGACTCTACTCCATTTCCATCATTAAAGCCAACTCTACTTTGAGGGCCTGCAGCTGTAGCCCTGTGGTGTCCGATCCTGTCAGATCTCAGAAGCTAAGCAGGGTCAGGCCTGGTTAGTACTTAAATAGGAGACCCCCTGGGAACACCAGGCACTGTACGTTTGGGAAAAGGACCCGGCAGCCCACTCCTAAAAAACAATCAGCCATTGGAAACCCTATGAACAGCGGAGAAGCACTAACAATAGTGTTTCCCCTGTTGTATACGTAGGGTTACTATGAATCAGATACCAACTCGAGGGCACCTAACAACTGCTACTTTGAGGAGGCAACTGTTCCCCAGTCCTTCCTTGAATGCCTTCTAGCCTGTGGTGGGGGCTCATTTTCTGGCACTATTTTTGACACTATTTCTCTTCTTTGCTATTCATGGGATTTTTCAATGGCTAATTGTTTCCAGAGCAGACTGCTGGGTCTTTCTCCCTAGTCTGTCTTAGTCTGGAAGCTCCACCATGGGTGGCCCTGCTGCTTTCTGAAACAGTGGTGGTGGCATAGTTTTCAGGATCACAGCAGCACATAAGCTCCCAGAATACAACAAGCTGACAGACACGTGGGAGTTGAAGATTTTAGAATTTTAATCACAACTGGGAGAAATTTAGTAAGATTATTCTGGCAATTGAACAATGGGCTGATTGGGAAAATGGAATCTAGAGGTACGCAGATTAGGTAAAAGATTTTTGTGATTATTCAGAAGACAACTTATAGTGGGCTGAAGTTAGGCTATGGGAATGGGAAGGAGAAGACCATTGTGAGAGGTGCCGCTGTGATGGGACTTGGGAGGAAAGAGGAAAAAACTGATGTGGAAGCAAAGGGAAAAAAGAGAAATCAAAGATGACTCAAGAACTTCTAGTCAGTGTAACAAGATCCAGATTTATCTTACTTGTATAAACAACCAGAAAACTGAACAAAATTATGAAACAACTGTCTTCAGATGGCAGAAAATTTGGCAGCATAGGACTGTAAACTCTGAAAAAGAAAAGAAACAAAAGAAAAGAAAAGAAAGGAAAGGAAACACAAGGAGAATCCTTTAGTTGTACTGGCACTATGCCTGGAAGTAATTTGCAAACTTCAGCCCAGGAAAGGAAAACTCAAGCAGAGCTTCACAGCACTACTGAATTGAAGAGACAGAGATCAGAGTTCAGTGTAGCAGATGTAACTAAAAATTGCAGGATAGAATATCAGAGAAGAGAAACTATATTGAGAAAAACCTCCAGAAATTTGAATAGGGTTCTTCCTAAATCTTTGGCTGAATAGCAAACTTTTTTTGAAGGATATATCTCTACAAGAACAATTAAGAAAAAAACAATTACCATGGAATGATAGGATTTTTTTTAAATTTCTATAACCCACATAAGGACACTGGTTAGAAGATAATCAGATTATTCAATACATACTTGAGTAGAGATTCAGGAAAGACTATGCTTTATAAATGAGTCTAAATTATTCCTATAGTATAGGCCAATCTTCATCTGTCCTAAAATATATATGTTACCTTCCAGAACAAGGTCTAACATTCTTTAAAGGAATATAACAAAATCCAGTACTCCAAAACATAAATTCACATTGTGAAGAAATTGGAAGATATTGCTCATATCAGAAGAAATACTAGCCAATATCAACAAACCAAGAAATTAAAAATATGATGGAATTAATAAGGATATTAAAACAGCTATTATAAATATGCATAATATGCTCAAGGATTTAAAGATAAACACATAAGTAAAAGATATAAAACAAAATGGAACTTCTAGAGATATAAAGGTAAAAACTATGAAATGAAAAACTCATTAAATAAGATTGAGAAAATATCAAACACAACCAAACTCCTCCAAAAAAGAACGTGATGATATAACAACACAAACTATTCTAAAGGAAGCACCAAGAAAGAAAAGAAAAAAATAAAGAGTTACAATGACCTAAGAAAAATATCAGACTGCCTAACATGTGTAATTAGAGTACCAAATGCCATGTAGTATAAGGGATCAATATATACTGGTATATTTAAAGAAAAAATGGGCAAAATATTTGTAAATTTAGTAAAAACTACAAATCCACAGCTTCAAGAAATTTAAAAAAACAAGCAGAAAAAGAAGAGGGGAAATCTAAGATGTATCATAATCAATTGCTACAAAAATACAAAGAGAAACATATAAAATCATCCTTGAAATTTTAACAATTAAAATTACAATTTTAAGGAGTCTATATGATAAGAAAATCTGCAAAAAGAGATAAGGTTATTTTGAACTGAAATAAAATGAAAGTGCAGTATGTTGACTTTATAGGAGTCAACTAAAGCAGTATTTAGGGAGAAATTTATTGATTTTAACATTTATGCTAAGAATTTAAGAAGAAAAATCTCAAATCAATTATCTAAGTTTCCACCTGAGAAAGACAAAAAAGAAGAGCAAATTAAACACAAAGTAAGCAAAAATATAATCATAAAACTAAGAGCAGAAATTAGTAAAATAGAAAATGAATAAAGAGTAGAAAAAAATCAATGATGCCAAAGGGTTATAATTGAAAAGAGCAATTAAGAATAATAAACTATTAACCAGATTGATCAGAAAAAGAGAAGACACAAATTACCAATATCAGAAAGGGAAAATGGAGCATTAATTTAGAATGAATATATTAGAAACTTCATGCCAATAAATTTGAAATTTTGGATGAAGTAGATTTCTTCAATGGCACAGATTATTTAACTTCTCTTGAGAAGAAATGGGATAACTGAAGATTTAATATCAGCTAAGAAATTGAATCTATAATTTAAAATCTTCAAGTATTAAAGCTCAAAAAAAAAAATTAAAGCTCCCTCTCAATTGGAATTGTGGTGAGTTCTTTAAAGCATTTAATGAGGATATGATACCAATCACACATAAGCCCTTCCAGAAAATAGAGGAGGTAATACTTGCCAACTCATTTTTATGAAACCAGAAATACCCCGATAACAAAAGGAGGGACATTATAAAGAAAGCAAATTAAAGAAAAAAAATCTCTCATGAACATAGGGAAAAACAACATTAACAAGATATTAGCAAATAGACTCAAGATTACATAACATGGCTTCATAATCAAGTGTGGCTTATCTCCAATAGGCAAGTTTAGTTTAATATTTAAAAATCAATCAATGCAGTGCCCCTTATTAATAGGATGAAAGTGTCTCCTCAGGCCACTCCTTGTCAACATGATACTGGGAGTTTTAAAGAATGTAATAGAATCAAAAAAAGGAAATAAAAGTCATATTGATTGGGAATAAAGAAAAACCTGTCTCTGGGACGACATGATTGTTAATGCAGATGATACAAATGAATTTACAGAAAAATTCTTGAAATAAACAATTTGAGTCAAGTTGTGGGATACCAGATTTATATACAAAAGTCAATCACTCTCCTATGTAGTAGCAATAAACATAAGGTATTTCAAATGAAAGATAAAATACATTTATATTAGCACCACCAAATGTCAATTCTTAGCTATTTATCTAGGAAAACATGGGCAAGATATATATGAGGAAAACTATAAAATTCTGATGAAAGAAATAAAAGAACTAAATAAGTGGAGAGATATTCCATGTTCATGGATAGGAAACCTAATAGTTTCAAGATATCAGTTCTTCCGCACTTGACCTATAGATTTAATGTGATCCCAATGTAAGTCCCAGAAAGTTCATTTAGGAATAATGATGAATTGCTTATAAAGTTTATGTGCAGAAGCAAAATACATAGAATAGCTAACACAATATTGAAGAACAAAATTGAATGACTGATATTATCTGACTTCAAGACTTACTGTAAAGCTACAGTAATTAAGACAATAAAAGAATATGTTAATAGACCAATGGAACAAAATAGGGAGTTCAAAAATAAATCCAAAGAAATATAGCCAATGGATCTTTGATAAAGAGTTAAGGCAATACAATGGAGAAAATATAGTCTTTTCAACATGTGATGCTAGAACAATTGGACATTAACATGCAAAATAAATAACAAACAAATAAATCTAGACACAGACAATATGCCTTTCTCAAATAATAATTTCAAATGGATTGTAGACATAAATGCAAAACTATAAATTACCTAGAAGATAATATAGAAGAAAATTCAAATAACCTTAGGTTTGACAATGACTTTTTGGATCCTATGTTGTTATTGTTGTCAGGTACCATCCTGTTGGTTCTGACTCATAGCAACCCTATGTACAACAGAACAAAACTCCTTGATGCTATGCTGGGCACACAATCATTTTTATGTTTAAGCCCATTGTTGTAGTCACTGTGTCAATACATCTAGTTGAGAGTCTTCCTTTTATTAATTGACCTACCACTCTCTCATACCTGATGTTCTCCACAGATTGGTCCTTCCTGACTGCATGCCCAAAATACATAAGACACAATCTAGCCATCCTAGCTTCCAAGGAACACTTTGGTTGCACTTCTTCTAGAATGAATATGTTGGTTCTTTTGGCAGTCTATGGTATATTCAATATTCATCTCCAGCATCATAATTCAAAAGCAGCAATTCTTCTGTCTCACTTATTCAGTGTCTAGCTTTCACACCGTATGATGCGAGTGAAAATGCCATCACATAAATCAGGCACACCTTCATCTTCAACGTGACATCTTTAGTTTTCAACACTTTAAAGAGGTCTTTGGCCACAGCTTCTCCCAATGCAATTCGTCTTTTGATTTCTTGACTGCTGTCTTGATGGGTGTTGATTGTAGAACCAAGTAAAGAAAAATCCTGGACAACTTCAATCTTTTCTCCATGTATCATGAAATTGCATACTGATCCAGTTGAAAAGATTTTTGCTTTCTGGATGTTGAGACACAATCCATGCTAAAGACTGTGTTCTTTGATCTTCATCAGTAAATGTTTCAAATCCTCTTCACATTCAGCAAGGAGTTATGTCATCTGCATAATGCAGGTTGTTAATACGTCTTCCTCCAATCATGATGTCTCATTCTTCTTCATAAATTGCAGTTTGTCAGATTATTTGTTCAGCATAGAGATTGAAGTGGTATGGTGATAGGATACAGACCTTACACACACCCTTCTTGACTTTAAACCAGGCAGTGTTTTCTTGTTCTGTTCGAATGGCTACCTCTTGGTCTATGTACAGATTCCGCATGAGTGCAATTAAGTGTTCTGGTGTTCCCATTCTTTGCAATGTTATCAATAATTCGTTATGATTCACACAGTCAAATGCCTTTGTGTAGTCAATAAAACATATATAGACATCTTTTTAGTATTCTCTGCTTTCAGCTAATATCCATCTGACATCAGCAATGATGTCCCTGGTTCCAGGCCCTCTTTTGAATCTGACTTAAGTTTCCAGCAGTTCTGTCTATATATTGTTGCAGTCACTTTTCAATGATCTTTAGCAAAAGTTTGCTTGCATATGATGTTAATTATATTGTCCAACAGTTTCCACATTCGGGTAGAACTCTTTCTTGGAATTAAGCACAAATATAAATCTCTTCCAGTTAGTTGACCATTTAGCTGTTTTCTAAATCTCTTGGCATAAATAAATGAGCACCTCCAGTGCTTCACCTGTTTATTGAAACATCTCTATTGGTAATCTATCAATTTTGGAGTCTTGTGTTTTGCCAGTTCCCTCGAGGCAGCTTCCACTTCATCCTTCAATATCACTGGTTCCTGATCATATGCAACCTCTTAAAATGATTGCTCATTCACCAATTCCTTTTGGTATAATGACTCTGTGTATTCCTTCCATCTTCTTTTAATGTTTCCTGCATTGTTTAATATTTTCCCTGTAGAATCCTTTACTACTGCCACTTGAGGCACAAATTTTTTCTTCAATTCCTTAAGCTTGAGAAAAATAGTGTGTTTTTCCCTTTTGGTTTTCTACCTCCAGCTCTTTGCATATGTCATTATAATATTTGATTTTGTCTTCTCAATCTGCCCTTTGAAACCTTCTGTTTAGTTCCTTAACTTCATAATGTCTTCTTTTACTTTAGCTGTTCAATGTTCATGGGCAAGTTTCTGAATCTCTTTTGACATGTAATTTGGTCTTTTCTTTTTTTCCTGCCTGTTTAATAACCTTTTGCTTTCCTCATGAATGATGTCTTTGATGTCATGCCAGAACTTGTCTAGTCTTCAGATCATTAATATCTAAAACATTAAATTTGTTCTTGAAGTGGTCTCTGAACTCAGGTGGGATATACTCAAGGTCATACCTTAGCTTTCACACACTTGTTCTAATTTTCTTCACTTTCAGTTTGAACATGCATATGACCAACTCATGGTCTGTCTGATCCACTATCAGCACCTGGACTCATTTTGACATTTGATATGGAGCTTTTCCATGTTTTTTTCCACAAATGTACTCAATTTGGATCCTGTATGTTTCATCTGGTGAATTTCATGCATATAGTCACCGTTTATGTTGGTGAAAAAAATTTATTTGCAATGAAAGGTCATTAGTCTGACAAAATTCTATCATGTGATCCAGCATCATTTCTGTCACCAAGGCCATATTTTCCAACTACTGAGGCTTCTTCTTTGTTTCCAACTTTTGTATTCCAGTCACTAGGAATTATCAGTACATCTTGATTGTATGTTTGATCTATTTCAGATTACAGAACCTGGTAAAAAAAATCTTCCCTATTTTCATTTATAGCCTCAGTGTTGGGTGTGTAAATTTGAATAACAGTCATATCAACTGGCCTTCCTTGTAGGCATATGGATATTATTCTCTTACTGACAGCATTGTACTTTAGCATAGATCCTGAGATGTCTTTTTGATGATGAATGCAACCTCATTTCTCTTTACTGTCATTCCCAGCATTGTATACCATATGATCATCTGATTCAAAGTGGTCCATTTTAACTTACTGATGTAGATGTTTATGTTCTCCATTTCCCTTTTGACAATTTCTAATTTTCCTAGATTCATACAACATACAGTCCATGTTCCAATTATTAATGGATGTTTACAGTTGTTCCTCCTCATTTTGAGTTGTGCCACATCAACAAATGGAGGTCCCTGTATCCTTACTCCATTCCTGTCATTAAGGTAGACTCTACTTTGAGGAGGTGACTCCTCCCCAGTCGTCTCTTGAGTACCTTCCAACCTGGGTGGTTCATTTCCCAGCATTATACCTGACAGTGTTTCTCTGCTATTCATAGGGGTTTCCATGGTTAATTGGTTCAGGAGTGGGCTGCCAGGTTTTGTTAGTCCAGAAGCTCAGCTGAAACCTGTACACCATGGCAGACCCTACTGGTATTTGAGATAACAGTGGCATAGCTTTTAGCATCATAGCAACATGCAAATCCCCTATAGCTGACAGACACGTAGGGGTTTGGGATCCTTTAGCAAAGGTATAACATATTATAGAACTAGTAAGCTGGACTTAATTATAATTAAATTTTTTTCTGCACTGTGAAAAACATTGTGAGGAGAATGAAAGAACAATTGACAGAGTAGGAGAAAAATATTTGTAAAAGGCATATCTGATAAAGAACTATTCTCTAAAATACACCAAGAATTCTTAAAACTCAACAAAAAGTGACTCAATTTTAAAAATTGGCCAAAAACTTGGCACCTCACCAAAGAAGTTACATAGATGTTAAATAAGCATATGAAAAGATGCTTCGTGCCACATTTCATGAGAGAAATGAAAATTGAAACAGCAATGAGATAGCACTATATATCTATTAAGATGGCCAAACTCCAGAACAAAGATAGTAGCAAAATTCTAGTGTGAATGTTGAACAACAGGAACTCAACATTCATTGATGGTGGTATCGCAAAATGGCATAGCCACTTTGGAAGGGACTTTGGCAATTTCTTGCAAAACTAAATACATTCTTAACATGTGATCCAGCAATCGTCCTTGATATTTACCCACATGAGTTGAAAGCATGTCCACACAAAAACCAACGTGCACATGATTGTAGTAACCTTATTCTTAATTGACAAAACTGGAATCAATCAAGATGTCCTTCAGTAATTAAATGGATGAATAAATTCTGAAAGGCTACATACTATCTAATTCCACTTCTATAACTTTTGAGAAAGACCAAACTACAGACAGTAAAAAGATCAGTGATCAGTGCTTGTCAGGGGTTGTGTGAAGGAAGGGATTAATAGATATAGCACTGAAAATATTTAGGGCAAAGAAGCTACTGTGTATGATACTACAAGAGTGAATACATGTCATTATACATTAGTCCAAATCTATAAAATGTATAATTCCAAGATGAACCCTAATGTAAACTATGGACATTGGGTAATAATAATGTGTCAATGTACATTTATCAATTATAATAAATGTACTACTCTCTGGGGACGTCAATAATTGGGAGTCTATTCATGTGGGAGAAAGGGTAGGAGGTAAAGAGGAAATCCTTGTACACTCCTTTCCATTTTGCTGTGAATCTAAAACTACTCTAAACAATAAAGTCTAAATTTAAAGAATCAAAATCTTTATAAGGAAATCATACCATAAGTATGATAAGTAGAAAAATTGCTCAGAACACTATGAACTATGAGTTGTCATCTATTTTAATGATTTGACTATTACAAAGGTATAATTGACTGATGTCAATAAAGAAAAATCATTTAAAAACCAAAATATATTGTGATTTTACTAGAAATTCACTAAAATGGCTAAAATTGAAAATGCTATTAATATCAAGTATTGATGAGGATGTGGACAACTCATACACTAGTATTGAGAGGATAAAATGGGAGAGACACTTTGGAAAACAGTTGGCAGAGTTTTGGGTAGTTATATGTTTTTTATATGATCCAACCATTTTACCTCTAGCTATTGATCCAAAATAAATGAAAGCATTTGTCTACACAAATTCTCATACCGGCCGGGCGTGGTGGCACACGCCTGTAATCCCAGCGGCTCGGGAGGCGGAGGCGGGAGGATCGCAAGTTCAAGACCAGAGGCAGTCTGTGTAATTTAGCGAGACCCTGTTTCAAAAAGTAAAAAAAAAAATGGACTGAGGGCACAGCTCAGTGGTCCAGCACTTGCAGAGCATGCAGGCGCGAGGCCCTGGGTTCAACCCCTAGTACAACAACAACAAAATATATATATATATATATATATATATATCTCATACCAAAGTGTTCCTAGTGGCTTTATTCATAACAGATAGGAATTTGAACCAACCCAATCTCCACTAGAAGGTGAACCTTGGCATATACATTTGCTGGAATACAACTCAGCAATAAAAAGGAACAAATTATTAGCTCTTGCTATAATATGCACAAACTTCAAATTACATTATTCTGAACAGAAGATACCAGACACAGAAAGGATATTTCATATGGCTTTATTTACAGAAAACTTTAGAAAGGATCAATGTACTACTATCTAACAACCAAAAGCAGACTGGTAGTCACCTAAAACCAGGGTAGTGGTAACAATAAAGGAGCACAAAGGAAACTTTTATGAAGATGGAAATATATACACCTCAAGTGTGGTGGTGGGTTATATGTTTATTAAACTCATGATTTTCTTATGGGTAAATTGTACCTCCATTTAGACCAATTAAGCATAGAAAGAGTAGGAGTCTCAGACAATGATGAGAGATGACACTTTCTATACTGATCTGAAAAAATGGCTAGATCATCCAGGTGAGGATACCCACAAAGCAGGAATTGTAGAACCAGTGTTCTGGAGCAAGATCAAGACCAGAGCGTCATCTTCAGAATACTGGGAGTTGAAGCTCTCAGACTGTATGAGTCATTGAACAAAGAAAGGGGTGTGAGAGCAAGTCAGTCAAAGCCAAGGACAATTATCCTTACTATCTAGGATTTCACATTTGACTTTCAAGAAGTGCTTCCATGGTTGGTGTGGGTAAAAGCATGCTGCAGGGAGTGAAGGGTAAGTGTCATGGAAATATAAAAGGTAAGCAGAGACTACTCTTTCTAACCATCAGTGAAGAACCCGGAATGGAAAAGCCTATGGCTTGAGGGCTATAAGGATGGAGGGATGATGTGTTATAATTTGGTGGATTTTAGCATGGACTAAGGGCTGGGATTTAGCTCAGTTGTAGAGCACTGCCTCTGTAGTCTCTGAGGTCCTGGGTTCGATTCCCAACACCACCACAAAAATGGGAGAAGGACATGGCAGTCCACTCCCAAGGCAATCCTGAAATAATCAGCCAT
This sequence comes from Pedetes capensis, assembly GCA_007922755.1. Classification (NCBI taxonomy): domain Eukaryota; kingdom Metazoa; phylum Chordata; class Mammalia; order Rodentia; family Pedetidae; genus Pedetes; species Pedetes capensis. The sequence goes on along the minus strand of VMDO01005416.1, from coordinate 30,573 downwards.
TGTAAACCTTATGAGGGTCGCTATGAGTCGGACATGACTGGACAGCACCTAACAACAGCAAGGGCTTCTAAGGCAAAGAGAATTGTTTATATTTCAAGGAAGGCAATGATGGATGAAATAAGATGTCACAGAAGCTGTTGATTAGAGATAAGCTTTGCAAATGAATGAATGTATTTCCAAAATATGCAAGATCTTTGCCAGGTTTTTATGAACACTTCGGAGCACTGGATAACATTTGTAAATGTTAGATAATTGTAATCAATGATAGAACTAATGAAGCTTATCAGGAAGGATGGCTCCCAGTTCATGCATTGACTCTGCTTGTCACTGGGTATGCCTAGCATCCAGGAGAGACACTAAGCAGCCTGCTAAAAGCATGTAAAAACCTGACGGCACATGCTACCATGATCCTGAAAACCAAGACCAGTGGTCTTAAACGAACAGATACAAAAAGAATTCAAGTTTTGACCTTTGTATTTTTAACCTGTAAAACCTATAAGGCTTATACTAAGCAATGTGCACATAGACCAGAAGGCAAGTGGAGACTCAGGCCAAGATGATTATAAGCCAGATTTCCTTCTTTCCATAATACAGGTCATCTGTACCTTTTTTTAACCAAAGCCACAACTACCAGAGTAGCTTTCTCCTGCGCTAATGCCATGTTCCCCAGAGGGAGCTGGTTTCCTCTCTTAATGCCCTCAGGATTTTCCTCCTCTCAGGATTTTCCTCCCCCTTCTGTCTCCATACTTCAACTATACTCCACTTTGTAAATCCATTTGTTTTTTCTTTGTTGACACAGGGTCTTACAATATAACCTAGGCTGACCTCGAACTCACAATATGGTCTAGGCTGGGCTCAAACCCATGGTCCTCCTGCCTCAGCCTCCTAAGTGCTAGGATTACAGGTGAGCAATAAACTCAGCTCATTTTCTTTTGTGGAAATGTGCCATCTGATTCCCCCCAGGACCCTAACTGATACAGGTCACAATTTGATTAACCACTGCTATACATTTGTAAAACATGGAAACAAATCCTTCTTTAACAGTAAAAAAAAGTTTGTATTATTTTCCCCTTGATTTTGTATTTTCATCCCATTTTTCTCATGGAGTTTTACCTTACTGAAAGATATGCTTGAATGTCTTTGGTCACTCAGTCATACTTCTTTGCAACAAAAATGCATATAAGAAGTAAAGAGTTTAAATTGGTTTTTTATGTCATGTGACTTCATAAAATAAAATGAATCACACACTACTATCAACATTTTTTCTGGATTGAATTATTAGAGTTATTAATTTACAATTGATCAAGCAATGTAATTATAAGTTGATTTAAAAATTACTGAATGCTATAAATAAATTGCTATCAGAAACACATCTTTGCATGAAAAGAAGAAGGCTTTTCTCCTAATTAGTGTATGTTTCCAAGGACAAATATAATTTATTTGCTAGGAAGATACAGGGTTTCAGAGTAAATCAAGAACAAAAGGATTGGCCTATGGGAAGTTAAGAGCTTAGAAAGGTCGCATTCATTAGTGTCATGAAATTAACTGGAAGTGGGACATACAAGCCATACAATAAGTACATGGTGGAAAAAATGAGCAGAAAAGAGGTTGGTAGAGCTCAAGATATTGAGAGTTATAGTAAAAGTAAAACAGGTGCACAATGCATAATTATTTGGCAAAAGTACATTAAATTTTTTCAGAGACCCTAAATAAATGTTCAAGAAAACATAGACACTTAGTGCATATTCCTTTCTTAGAAAATATAATGTTGCTGTTTTAGAAGTAAATCTGGAAATTTCACTTCCCTTCTTTGAAATTGTACAAAACATGCACCGAGACCTAGACTTCAACTGGCTTCAAAGAGCCCAACCATCCTAAAATCTCTGAAAATCTCAAACAACCCCTGAGGAGGATCTAGGATGAGGGAGAGATTTTTCTTTTACAGTGGGAGAAAGCAGGATAGCAAGAGGGGAGAGATTTGGAACTGCAAGGGCATTTCCTTCAGGGAAGAGTGTGAATGGGCAGTTGAGGACCTATACAGCTCTTTCACACACTGTGTGTCCCCATCCAGGGTCCCACTTCTTGTGGGGAAAATTTTGGTGGTCCCATGCTAATGATCTCAAAGTGTGATAAAATTAAGAACAATATCTCTTAGGGAAAAGAAAGAAAGGTCAGTACTTGGATATATCATGCAGATTTACATTCTCTTACTTTCCTTGGGGGCTGGGGTTTAGCTCAGTTGGTAGAGTGCTACTCTGCACTCTCTGGGGCCCTGGGTTCGATCCCTGGCACTGCAAAGATGGGAGAAGGACCTGGCATCCCACTCCCGAAAGAATCGGCCACTGGAAAATCCTCTGAATAGCAGAGAGGCACTGACATAGTGCTGGGCACAGTGCAGTGTTGGGGAGTGTTTCCTTCTGTTGTACATAAGGTCGCTATGAGTCAGACCTGACTGGATGGCTCCTAACAACAACACTTTCCTTGGACAGTTTCTTTTTCAAAGCTGCTGATACCAAATGGCCAAAGAAGCCTGAAACACCCTTGAGAATGTGAAACTGGATCCTTTGTATATTCTAAGGTTGAGTCTACACCACAGCAGAGCATCAGATGTTTTGTCTCCATGTTGCCAAACATCTGGATTGCATGAAGAGGTGACTAAACGGACTTGATGTTCATCTTGTTCCCTGTATAAGGGTGTCTCTTGCTCCTTCTGGCTGTGAAACGCCCTTTGATAACAGTAGCATGGCTGAACATGAAATCAGCTGTCCGCACAGAAGAAAAGAAAGCAAGCCCGGCTCAGTCTCGCCATCTTCTTTTCCTTTCCATTCTTTTCTTGTAAACTATCTCAGGGACTTCAAAGTTCAGACCATGTCACGCCACCTAATCTGACAGAAGACAGCAAATTGGGTGCGTGCCTTATCTCCCACCACAATGTTGCATTCTAGCCCCTTCTCAGGTCTACATCTCTTCCCAGCTCACATCCCTTGTCAAGCTGCCCAACCTCAGCTCTGTTGTTCCATCTTCACCTTTCCGGTGTCCGAAGAAGATAAAGGGAAGCAACCCCAGCCTGAGAGCTGCACGTGAAACAAAGCGACATAATGAGCTGCATTTTGTGGAGGGCTCTCCAGGTCCCCAAAATCTTTCTCAAATGTGATTGTTTATAAAATGTTTGATAAAAATAAATGATGCTTTCAATTTAAACAAAATTTCACACTGTTACTGGTTTTAATAACAGTTTTGACAGATGAGATTTTCATCATCTGTTTTTTCTTTGTGAAGCCTTCTTCAATAAACTAAAAATGCTTTAAACTAACAGATGTGACTATAAAGTAAGGCTTGAGTGTGAGACATCAGGAACTGAGGCTTGTCAAATGCTTCAACATAGAAATTTATTCCCAGCGCAAGCCTCTCCGGGGTATCAGGAAAGTCACCAATCTAATGACTGCCGGGTAACATGCAAAGCTGATTTCAGCCTCGAGACAGCACTCATGCCAGGGCGGGAATCTAGCTGTGCCTGTTCTTGCCACTCACCCTCTGGATCTCCCGACTTCTCCAACTCCAGCTATCAGAAACCTGTTAAAATGTCAACTCAAATTTGTTGGAGCTCCTGCTAATGTTTGACAGACAAACTGATGATTCACAATTACTTTTTTCCCATCAGCTCAAAAAATTTGAATTTTCAGTATACCCAGATTTAAAATAAAGAAGTTATTTTTGCCTGCTTTCAAAGATATAGTTCATTTTTAATGGAGTTGAAGTTTTGAAATTAAGTACACGGACTTTGAAATAGCTCACTTGCCTCCAAAATGTAAAGGTTTGAGAGGCTTTTTGTTTTCCTTCTTTTATGGGGGGATGTGTGTGTGGTGTATTTATATGTTTGAAACAGTTATTTTCTCACAGAGAAATGGACATTGTGAGGCACACTGGCAAACCAACATATCAATGGAAGTAACCCTAACATTTAGATTAAATCAAGAGCAAAATGTAAATATAACTTTTTAAAAAACTCTTCTCATACTCTAGGGCTGGGGTTTAGCTAAGTTGGTAGAGTGCTTCTCTGCACGCTGTAGGGCCTGGGTTAAATCCCCACTATAGCAAAAATGGGAGAAGAACGTGGGAGCTCACACCTGAGACAATCCCGAAACAATCAGCCATTGAAAACCTTATGAACAGCAAAGAATCACTGACATAGTGCCAAGTATGGCACAGGGTGGGGGAGTGTTTCGTTCTGTTGTATTCAGGGTCACTATGAATTGGACCTGACTTGATGGCACCTAACAACTCATATTCTAAATGAAAGATCTTTTCACACCAAAATTCATACACTGAAATTTATTAACATGACCTAATGATCAAACTAGGGGCAGAAAAACAGTAATTTACAATCCTCCTTCTCTCACTAAAATAACACATATACACACACATACATGTGTGTGTGTATATATATACACATATATACACACACATATACATATATGTACCATGTGTATGTCTGTGTGTGTGTGTGTTGTGTATGTTGTTAGGTGCTGCCGAATCAGAGTCCGACTCATATCGACCCTACATACGACAGGCAAAACACTATTGTCAGTGCTTCTCTGCTATTCATAGTGTTTTCAATGTTGGATTGATTTTTGGGAGTAGGTTGCTGGGTCCTTCTCCCAAGCCTACAGCACCTGGTGTTCCCAGGCGGTCTCCAACCTAAGTACTAACTAGGCCCAACCCTACTTAGCTTTGGAGATCTGACAGGATCAGATGCCACAGTGGTACAGCTGTAGGCTATACATATATATACATACATATGTACATACATACATATATATACATATACACATATATACATATATATTATCTATACATTATATATTATATATGTGTATATTATATATATGTATGTATGTATATTTGTTAGGTGCCATCAAGTCGGTATCCGACTCATAGTGACCCTCATAGGGTTTTCAATTGCTGACTGTTTCAGGATTACCTTGGGAGTGGATTGCCAGGCCCTTCTCCCATTTTTGTGGTGCTGGGAATTGAACTCAGGACCTCAGAGACTGCAGCGCAGCACTCTACCAACTGAGCTAAATCCCAGCCCATATATGTATATATGTATATATAATATATATGTGGTGTTGTTGTTGTTAGGTGCTGTCGAGTCGGTATCCTACTCATAGTGACCCTCTGCACAACAGGGGAAACACTATTGTCAGTGCTTCTCTGCTGTTCATAGAGTTTTCAATGGCAGATTGAATTTTTGGGAGGGGGTTGCCAGGTCCTTCTCCCAAGCCTACAGCTTCTGGTGTTCCCAGGCGGTCTCCCATCCAGGTACTAACCAGGCCTGACCCTGCTTAGCTTCTGAGATCTGATGGGATCGGATGCCACAGGGCTACAGCTGCAGGCAATATATATATATAATATGTGTGTGTTACTGTCTTTGTTAGGTGCCATCAAGTCTGACTCATAGTAACCCTATGTACAACAGAATAAAACTCCCCGATTCTATGCCAGGCACACAATCTCTCTTATGTTTAAACCCATTGTTGCAGTCACTGTGTCAGTCCATCTAATTGAGAGTCTTCCTTTTTTTTTTTTTAATTGACCTGCCACTCTGCCATACATAATGTCCTTTTCCAGGGATTGGTCCTTCCTGACCACATGTCCAAAATACATAAGACACAATCTAGCCATCCTTGCTTCCAAGGAGCACTCTGGTTGCACTTCTTCTAGGATGGATATGTTGGCTCTTTTGGCAATCTATGGTATATTCAATTTTCATCTCCAGCAACATAATTCAAAAGCATCATTTCTTGTCCTGTCCCCCTTGTTCAATGTCTCACTTCACAAACATATGATGAGACTAAAAATATGATGGCATGAGTCAGGCACACCTTTGTCTTCAACATCTTTACTTTTCAGAACTTTAAAAAGGTCTTTTGCAACAGCTTTTCTCAATGCAATGCATCTTTTGATTTCTTGACTGCCACTTCCACAGGTGTTGACTGTAGAGCCAAGCAGAGCAAAATCCTGGACAACCTCAATCTTTTCCCCATGTATCATGAAGTTGCACACTGCCCTGGTTGTTGAGGTGCAATCCATATTGAAGGGTGTGTTCTTTGATCTTCATCAGTAAATGTTTCAAATCCTCTTTCAGCAAGCAGAATTGCTTGTGTGTCATCTGGAGCCTTGTGTTTCACCAATTCCTTCAAGGGAGCTTCCACTCCTACCTATATCTATATATATGCCATTGATATACCAGCACAAGGCAGAGAAGGGCCAGCAACGCTATGAAACCGGTCTCATGTAGTCAGGCTTCAGAGTGACACAGCACCCTGATTCACGAATCTGCCTTTATGTGTCTGCCCCCTCTGTTGGACTGTGAACTCCTTTGAGAGTAGCCACATCGGGTTCATCATTGGATCTTCAGCATGCACAAAGTGTCTCCATACAAGAGGAGCCTCACTTGTTCCTCTAAAGGAGTGAATAAATGCATCAGAATGGGTAATCAGTAAATGAATAACTGCTTCAAAGTATGAGAGCAGACAGTTCAATCTGGCTCTTTGAACACAATCTTTCACCAGCCTCTGTCTTCAGATTATAAAGAGAACTGGCTGATGATGATGGTGACATGGTTTTCTAAACACTGAGAAGTTGTGCCTTTATCTTTTATAGAGTCTCAGACCATCCTGATTATTCCTTACCTGTTAACTCTACCAGACATGTCTTATAGTTAGAAGGGGAACTATAAATAAGATAAATGTAGTGTTACCTATGGAAATTAAAGGACATGGATTTGGGGGGCTTTTTTCTTTCATCCTAATGTAACAGCAACTAACATCTACTAACTAACATAACGTCATTTCATCCCATTTTCAGAGCTCTGGAAAAACCTGGATCTACCATTCAATCTTTCCTTCCCCACTTATCTCTTGGCTCTGTTCAAATATCCATTCCTAATCCTCCCATCATTTGTAGCTTCTCCTATCTCTCTGTGGCTTCTTCTATCTTTTATCTCTAAATACATCAACTACCCATTCACTCATTTGTTCATTCATCAGATAGCTATGCTCTGCTCCAAGGACCATCTGGCTGTTGAGTATGCAAAGGTTAAAATGAGAGAGAAATGACTGTTGCCCAGTTCCAGGGGAAACCTCACTCCTAAAGACATACATAACAGGACAGTGTATTCCACCACTTTTCTTGTCCCATGGACGATTTCAATCTCTCCCCATCTAAAGCCACTTTGCAAAGGAGCAGGGGCTTCCTTTTCTTCTCACCACCATGTTGAGCCCCACACGTGTTGCTATGGTGACTCAGATGAGGCCTGGGGACAGTCTTAGGAAACTTACAAACTATCATGGTTTTAAATATAAAATGTCCCCCAAAAGCTATGGGCTTTAATATTCCGTCTACGGAAGCTATGGAAACTTTGGAGGCAGGACCTAGCTTTGCGGAAGTGGTTCCCTTGGGATGGGACTACCTCTCTCTGTCTCCTGCCCCTCGACACCACAAGGTCGTCTGCCCTGGGCCCAGCTGCCTACCTAGACTCCTGCCTTTCCCCCATGATGGACTGGTCCTGTGAGCTCCCAATGAACCTTTTCCTCCGTAAATTTGTTCCAGTTGGGCTTTTTGCTACAGCAACAACAGCTGACTAATACACAAATCAAGCTTCAGAGTAACAGACTTGAGTACTGCCCAAGATGGCGCTCATTAGTTGGCAATGAGCAAGACAGTTGTATGATAAGTGGACTTCCATGCACTCCCCAGCCAGGTGGCAGAGTGCTTGGATTTCTTTATTTCCTTCTATCTGTTTCTATGGTACCTTCTCCCCCTCCTTTCACCCTGCCCCCAGGCATCTATAATCTAATCTCTGAACCAGACCAGCCTCCAAAAGCAGCAAAACTTGCTCAACGAGTATTCAGGCAAATCTTTCTGGCTTACAATAAAACCAGGAGATTTTCAAATACTTTTAGCCTTTGTTTTCGGTGATTCACTTTCTAACTGTTTAATCCTGGGGTAGGGGAAGAGGGAAAGTTGTAAAGAGCAGGAGATGTCCCCAGGATGCAAGGAAAGAAATGTAATTACCTAAGGGACAGAAAAAAATATCTACTATTATACTAAAGGGCCTGCAGCTGTACCACTGTGGCTTCTGACTGTCAGATCTCGGAAGCTAAGCAGGGTCGGGCCTAGTTAGTACTTGGATGGGAGACCACCTGGGAACATCAGGTGCAATAGGCTTGGGAGAAGGACAGGGCAACCCACTCCCAAAAAACAATCTGCCAATGAAAACTCTATGAATAGCAGAGAAGCATTGCCAATAGGGTTTCACCTGTTGTATGTAGGGTTGCTATGACTCAGACACTGACTAGAAGTCACCTAACAACAGCAACAACTGTACTAAATATGTTCACATACTTAAGTACAATCCTTTAGTGTCTTAATGTAAACTACTAAGTAACATATGGCATTAAATAAGAGAATCAGAAATGGAGGAATAGGAATAAAACGGGTGTCTGATACAGTCTGCCAGGAGACAGAGTTTTGAGCCCTCAAAAGATTCTACTCTGACCTCTTTCCATACCACCAAGTGCTTCCTACCCAGCCCGCCCAGGGCAACACTTCTCATCTTCGTTTTCCTTCTGGTCTCTAAAGCCTTGATCCCTGTGTCTCGTGGTTATTAATAACACCTCTGACATTTGCTTACCCACTGCCGAAGAAGTTAGTTTGAATAGCAAAATCTTTGGTGGGTTGGTGGTGAAAACCAATAGGTATATGTTTACAGTTTTCAATGTTTTTTCAAACTATACTCTCTTCCCCTAGTTCATGATATTTCATCCTGGTGGAGCCAGAAGAGTGGAAAAATTGTTTTTCCTGTCTGTTGATGATTCAAATCTACAGAAAAAAACTTCCAGAGCCTGAAGAACTATATTTTGTTCTCAGCTCCATAAACTACTGCTGTTCTGTACAACCTTGACAAATCACTTTGTGGCTTTGTGTTTCAAGAGAGGTGAATAATATGCAGACAGTGGCAACAATCCTGATGGATCACCCACGAAGAAAGCCTCCCTGTACTCCATAGGGGCCCCTGGGCTGGGAGGAGCCTGCACAGCTATTTCCAGGACACCATCACCCCAGCCAAGGATAAGCCAATGCCTTTGGAGTTGCTGAAGCAATTTTTCTCTCAGTACAACTCTAGCGCACCCCAGGCAAGGGCTGGGAAAGAGACTGAAGAGGGAAGCCAGCAGTGACATGGTGGCCTCCATGGGGAAAGAGCCTCTCCTTAGACTTCAGTCAAATGTCCTATCTCCTGTTGCTTATGAGGCCAGCCTGAAGGCCACTGAATGGAAGGAAGCTCTCTTGTTGTTGTTGTTGTTGCTAGGTGCCATCGAGTTGGTATCCGACTCATAGTGACCCTCATAGGGTTTTCAATGGCTGACTGTTTTGGGATTGCCTTGGGAGTGGATTGCCAGGCCCTTCTCCCATTTTTGCTGTGCTGGGAATCAAACTTGGGACCTCAGAGACTGCAGCGCAGCGCTCTACCAACTGAGCTAAATCCCAGCCCAAAGCTCTCTTGGGAAGTTGCAAATCTCTCTTTACAACACCGAGGTATCGGCTTTCAGTCTGTTAGTGAGCTTGCTTCTACCACTGCAGAAATAAAAGCATACTCCACTTTTTCTCAGCACTTCACTCCTTAGCTAAACAGAATCCCCACTTGTCTCTCCCCCACTTTTTGGGGGGAGGGCTCTCACAAGGTAAAAAAAGAAAGTCCCATTTTGGCTGAAAAGAACTGGCTCACTTGAAGCTTTTATTAAGACCCATTTGTACTAGTTAACCCACCAGCATAAACTGAAATAACTTTGCAAAAACCTAAAGCACTTACAAATTATTATTGACCAACAATAATACTCTCTTTTGCCTTCCATTGCATTTAAACTGTTGGGGTTTTTAAATTCACATTTGTTGTTGTCTGTTTTGTTTTTCACTATTGTCTTCTTAGCTCTTGTTCTTTGAACCCTAACTGTGGATACTCCACAAAGCCAACTCATTGTTCAGAGCTTTTCTCTCTACACTCACCACCACAGTCCCTGCAGGACAAATACTGTCACCTCCACATTGGTGTCATCTTTGATGGCTGTTACTCCAGTGGGTGCCAGTCTTATATCCCAGGACCTTCAGGACACTCTGGTTTCACCTGATCCAAGCTCTCATTCAATTTTTAGAAGGAGAAAGGAAAATGAAATGAACATCTCCGGATGAATCAGCATGTATGCTAATACATGTATTTGGGGAGCAGAGGGCAGTATTGTGGGGTTGAACCCAGGGTGTTGAACCTGCTAGGCAAGTGCTCCACCACTGAGCCATACCCCTAACCCTTCTTAATTTCTTATTTTGAAACAGGGTCTTGCTAAGCTGCATAGTCTGCCTCTGGCCTCCAACTCAGGATCCTCCTGGCTTAGTCTCTTGAATCACTGTGATTACAGGTATGCACCGTGGCTCCCAGCTTATTACGTCAGTTTTTCAAGTTACAGAATGGAGCACAGAATATGGACATTATTAAAGGCTAATATCACGCAAACAGCTAGTATGGCCAAGTTCCTTAGTGAGAGCTGTCTGTGACTCATGTAATAAGTTTTTTCCCTTGAAAGTATAGCTTACAATCATTCCTTCATTTCATTCAAGGAAAAAGATTCTATTTCTTTGCATGAAGTTTGGATTCCATATTATTGGAAATACTAAAAGGCTTTGAGAAACTTGCTAATTGATGGCCAGGACTAATTTGTTGAATTTGCTAAATATATCTTGAGAACTAATCCAGTACTGGTAGCTGGTATAGGTCCTAACTGGCCAAAAACAACCAAGTATCTTCCTAGTTATCAAAGATAATTACTACTCTTTGTTTTCACTGATTCCAATCTCTTCAACACATAGTCTGCAGACTCTGATCTTCCTAAAATTATTTTTTCACATAAATAGGCTTTTTTCAAGCACCTACAGTGTGCCATAATACATGCCCTATACTTGAGCCACCAAAAAGATTAAGATACCTCTAACTTCAAGGAGGGGCTGGTATTTAGCTCAGTTGGTAGAGCGCTGCACTGCAGTCTCTGAGGTCCCGAGTTCGATCCCCAGCACAGCAAAAATGGGAGAAGGGCCTGGCAATCCACTCCCAAGGCAATCCCAAAACAGTCAGCCATTGAAAACCCTATGAGGGTCACTATGAGTCGGATACGGACTCGACGGCACCTAACAACAACAACAACAACCTCAAGGAATTCATGGTCAGATCACTCCCTGATACAAAAACCATCAGTGGCTCCCTAGTGTCAACTACTTCAAACCCAGCCTTCTCTGCAAAACACTTACTCCAGAGCTCAGTCATCTTTCTTTACCTTAAACTCATAAGACTATGACTGCCGTACTATTCAGTTCTTCTAATTGTCTCTTATGTATTAATTTTATCTCAACAATGACACTGTAATCTACTTAAGTGCAGGGATCACTGCTTGCAATCATTCTTTTTCGTCACACACAAGACAAGGGATTACTTCTTTGGCTTTGAACCCAAAGAGCCCTTTCATCTCATGATGATTTAAAGGACTTTAAAAGACTTGATTGATTTCAAGGATTAAATCCAAGACTAGAGAATTTTCCTCTGAGTTAAAAATTCTGCTTAGTTCTTTAATACAAAAATCACCACTAAGGCTCACAATTAAATTGAATTTTAAAAATGAGTTTAAATGGGAGGAGGAGAGAAAGCATTGCTAGTCCTACAGCATCTAAGGGTTAGTCTCGATTTTTTTTAACAGTCAACTCTCAGATTGTTTTCTCTTTCACCTAATTGTGTTTGTAGTTTTGCCAGTTGGGCTAAAACTATTCCCATGATCTTGCTAGTTTATAGAAATGTTAAGAGCAAATTACTATTAGTTAATTATTATAATAATGGTAACTCTTCTGGTCTTATTACTTAGCTTTTGAGTATGAAAGAAAGGAAATGTCTTATGTTAGGCAAAGCTGCTTTCCTTACCTTTGGACACAGCCAGCTGAGAGCCCCTAGAATGAGCCCTCCCTTTGTCCTCTGAGGTGGGCTGGCTACCACTGACAGGTTTCATTGGCTAGGAAGTTCAACTTGTCCTGAAGAACACAGCATCTGATGTGGCAGGCAACGGATCTCCTATTACCAGGAGAAGATAGTTTCTATTTTCTAACACATGCTCATGGGTTGAGGGTTAGCTCAGTTGGTAGAGTGTTGCTCTGCACTTTCTGAGGACCTGAGTTCAATCCCCAGTACCGCAAAAATGGGAGAAGGATGTGGCAGTCCACTCCCAAAAGCAATCCCCAATTAGCCACTGAAAATACTGTGAGGGTCACTATGAGTCAGACATGACTTGATGGCACCAAATAACAATAATACATGGTCATGGATGAATTATAGTCATGGAGGACACAGGAGTGAAAATCAAATTCTAGTGAGGAAGCTGCACAAGATAAGGTGGCCAATTGGTGTGTAGGACCTACTTTTTGAGCTATCTGGTTAAGAGACTTGGAAATATAAGACACATCTTCAGGTCAATATGGACAAGAAAACCAGTGAGTCACCAGCTGCGTCACACAGATCCAGGAACAGGCTAAAAGTCGAATTAAACAAAACACAGTCTGCCACCACTTGAGAATGAAGCAAGTTTATCTTGTGAGTAAGGTTAAGTGGCATCAGGATTCCAGATATTCAGGGAAGCTTTGGACTTTAGCTTACCTAAAACCCTATGAGGGTCACAATGAGTTGGACCTGACTCAACAGCACCTAACAACAACAGGACTACTCATAAATCACAATGCAATAAGAATGAGGACTCAAGAGTTAATCCAAGATCCCACCATTGTGTGTTTTAAGTGAGGCCTTCCAAAATTTTCAAAAATGGCATTTAGGGTCAATGCAGGTTGCGAGGGTGGAAGGCAGGTTTTGAGGCCCTTAATTCACACTGCATTTGCTTGCTCAGAAGCCAGATCCAGCACAGAGACCAGCCTGTTCCAAAGTGAGGTCCATTCACTTGGTTTTCTCTCCCTGAGGTGGAGACAGAATAGGATAGTACAGATCTGGCCCGCTATCCATTTTGTGTTTCTGGTTTTTTTAAATAAAGCTTTATTGGAACAAAGCCGCACAATTCAGCTACATGTTATCTAGGTCGGCTTTCGCACTACAGCTACAGAGTTGAATAGTGACAGAGGCTGTTCGGGCTTCAAAACCTAAAATATTTATTGTCTGGTCCCTTACAGAGAAAGTTTGCTGACTGCCAGAATAGTGGATAGTGGTGTGTGACTGCTGTATTTAATTTCCTATGTATATTATTTACTAAGCGGGTGACTTTGGGCAAATCCCTTTAGCTCTTTATGTGTCCAATTTTTCATCCTTAAAATGGTGATAACAATGTAATTCCCTCCACAGAGTAGTTATTAAAGCCCAATGCAATAATATATGGAATGTGACCTGCACTGTGTCTGGTCTATAATAAGTATTATATAACAATTAACAAGTGTCTCTATCAGTCAGGTAATGGCAGTTTCAGAATTGCATTCAAGTAGAATTTGTTTCTAATATAGCACCTATAAAGTACATGTTCACTCTTCGTAAACCTACCAAGACAGGCACTGGCCAGAACCAGTTGAATCCAGATAAAGCACTTGGTTTTAATATTGTCAATATAAAAATTTTTAAGGAGATCACTTATCATTCTTTATTGCTGGGAATCTCTACAATATCTTGTAAATTGCTTTAAAGGGGCACTTAAAGTTTTCTGTAGGACTCTGTCAAATGCAGATAAGGGTCGTGAAGGAAAAATTTACATTTCATCAGTATTAAAAATTTATTAAAACTCATGAAAATGTACTTTATCGTGCTTTTTTGATGTTTTATATTACAATCCCTGGGACATACTTTGAAAAAAAAATCGTTTCACGGTTGCAGCTTAAATCTTAAAACATCTCAAAATCTCTCTTCAACTCGGAATGCCATTCATTAAATTCCTTCTTCTAAGGAACTATAAATGCAGTAATCTAGACCCTGATAAAGGTTTTAAAGTTGTCCCGTAGGATACTTGGGGTGGAGAAAGATGGAACATTAGTGTCAAAGAAGCATATTATTTGATCCTCAATATAATTAATAAACTCTTTCTCTTCCCCACAGGAATCTGCTAAATCTCCAATTCTTATTTGTGTTGAAGCAGAAGATTTAGTTACTTACCTAACAGAAAAGGGAAAAAAAAGATCTGAAAAAGGCTTTAAGTATTTAGTAGTTTAAACCCTGCATAAATTGGAGATTTGAATAAAAAATCAGCCCTGGTATTTTTCTATGGAAATGGTGAACAGAAGGAATATATGTGCTCAGAGGAATAGCGTTTTATGCCAAACATCAATCAATCCAGCTTTAGAAGCCTATTTATAATACTGTAGGGGTTCTGGACAGTTGCACTTCACACTGTGAGGACCAATCCATGACATTAGATAGTGAACAATTGAAGTCTTTACAAATAATTAAAACTCTGTTTGAAAAGGGAGATGTTTTCCACAGCTTTCCTGTGCATACACGATGTCATCGATATTCAAGAGTGTAAATATTGACTAGTTATTGCTGGTAGCCAGAAGGAGCAAAATCCCCTTTGAAATAATAATGTGGAGTGTGTGTATATAACATATACATATGTATGCACACACATATGCATAGAGATGTTAAATATATAGTCATATAGGGAGAGAAAATATAGATTTCACTTTATATGACAGTTGAATAGCTATACTTTAAACAACCTATGTTCCCTGCCAGTGCAGTTATAGTGTGAGTGTGTGTGTATATATATGTATGTGTGTATGTGTATGATATGCAAAAAAGATACAAAAATGTTTCTGAGAATCTTTATCTGTGAAATTTTTCCCTTAACATGATAATGAGAAATATTATAAAGCAGCACGCATTTTATCTTTAAAACAACAACAAAAGAAACCCAAAAAAATCTTGGGGTCTAGACCTACATAATTTTAGAGCTTGCAGGGAGATAATTAATAATCCTTTCCAGTTCCCATAATATTTTAAGCCCACCTTAAATCCTTTTGGGGAAGAGCAAAGCACAATGAATATATCAGTTAAAATCCTAGAAATGGCTCCTTAATTTGACAAGTTTTCATTTAAAAGACAGGGGACTTAAAAATTTTTGAGATTAGAAAAAAAATCCCTCACGATTTTTTTTTCAGTTTACTCATTTAGCAAAGAGCTATTAAAGATGTCAGCATATTTTGGCAATGTTGAGAGATAGAAGAAACAAAAATCATTGTCTTTCTCCATAGAGCTTCCAGTTTAGGGGTGGAGGTAACATACCTGCATGAGTGCGTTTTATCAATTACAGTAGAGGGCTCATTGGCTGATGCAAACAAACAGTGTTCAAAAGAATAGAAAAGGAGGCAATCTGCCCAGGGGAAAGTGGCCAAGAGAGAGGTTAGCCTCACCCTTAAAAAAACTGAACTGTAGATTCTGGATAGCCGGTGGAGGAAAGGATCACAGGGCAGAGGGAGGGATGACTTTACCAAGGAAGTAAAAGAGGAATAAGTGTGATATGTTGGTAGAATAGAATGAATTCAAGGTTATGAACGAGATTAATTAAAGCCTGATGTGGTGTTATGAGTGGGCTTCAGTTTCATGTTTGGCTTTTTAAGATTCCTACTCGAAAGGACACATTCAAACATGAAATGAAAGCTAAGAGTTGAAAGAACCATGTCAATGTCAACCCATCCATTTTAACCATGTTAGTGAACACTGACGTTTGTCCTGTAACTGATTTGTGCAGGTGTGGTTGGACTTATGTGCCATACATCTGTACTCTCTACTGTATGGATGAAGAGTAGGATTCACTAAATACATATTGATAAATTGCTGAAGGCCGCCATAATTAATGTGTTCACTAGACTGAATGGAATTTCCTCCTCAACCTTTACAAATGACTACAGTTCAGAAAAATCTCCGAGCCTAGAGTTAAAGACTCCATCATGAGTACAGGATACTGTTGGGGTAGGACATATCGTCTGCAATTTAAAGGCCTCACTGGTCAAATTGGCTGATACTAGCTTCCCATGTTTGTGGTGTCTACATGTACAAAGAGAAGTGTTGGAAAACTACTCAGTCAGATGAGTAACTATAGACTCCAAAGACAACAACTCTGGGGAAAAAGCAATCCAATTTGATTCCAAGAGTAATCCCATCCCCCAGGCAGCTACCAAATCCCCACTTTTAATACTGCTTTGTTCTCTGACCAGGCCACACCCCCTCCCAGGATGACATATAAAATTCAGGCCCAAAGCCTGGAGAGCCTGATCAGAGTCATTGTACTAATCAGCATGGAAGCAGCACATCTAAAAGGAAATAATACAGATAATTTCTTTTTCCTTAGACTGTGTAGGCAGACTCGTTTCCTTGCATTTCCTTTCCTGGAGGCCTGAGCACAGTCAGGCACCAGGGGGAGCTCACACATCTTCCTTCTTTTTCTCCCCCTCTTCACAGGAGGTTGGGCCTGTATCCCAGGAAAAGGGTGGGTCACAAACAACATACACCAAGTGATTCACTAAGGTAAACAAAGGTAATTCATCCTATGAAAATACCCTAGATTCTTTTTGACAAATGCACCACATCCCTGCCACTGGCCATATGTCAGTCTCTAGCTGACTCACTCAGCTGGCTTTCCGATGTGGCCTGTCGAAACTCCTGCATCAAAAAGACAGAAGGGATTGGCCCTGAGATGCCCCTGTGGGGACAGAGAGTGAGAGAGCCGCTTCCTTTCTGTGTTTTGAAAAGGCATTTCCAGCACACTGCACTTTTAATCACAGTGGAGGATAATGGGAGGGATTTGGCACAGGGGAGGGTTGGGTCTTTGGTTCTTCACATTGATCAATGGGATTGATTTTCCTGTTTTTTAAAGAAGAGAATTAGTTGCTTTTTTCTTTCTCTCCAGGATTGAAAACAAGAACCAAAGAAGGGAAACTATAAGTATGTAATTGACTTTACTGTATCAATATTAGTGAGTAAAACCATGGCGCAGAGAATGCTCAAAGACTAAGTAATCCACATATTTCACTTTCTGATTTTCTCTTTTCTCTGACATTCTGAGTGCAGAGGCTCCCATTCGCTGGTAAGAGCCGGATAGAAAAGACTTCCTTGCTTCTGACCCCTGATCCTCACTTAACGGAGCTCCACAGATGGCTTTTTTAAAAAAGACTATATTTTTAATGCTAAATTTCAATCTCCTGATCACAAAATCATAGAGATTCTCAGCACTGGAAGATATTTCCTGAGACGATCTGACCAACTTCCATATTTTAAGGCAGGTGAAATATAATTGTTTTTAATTTTATTTTATGATAAATTCATCAAGGTTCTAAGAGGAAAATCAAGATCCTAGGTCACACTGCTCAATGATTTTTCCGCGGTGACTAAAAACCCCTTCGGTACCCAGTGCCTGTTCCCCATCTACCCCTTCTTACAATCCAGTAATACTTGTTCTATCCCATGTCTGAACTTTGAACCGTCGGCATAAGGGAATGCAGCGCCATGACGATGTGAGGTAGCTGACCACTGAGGAAAGGCTGGGATTGACAGAAAAATCTCTCGTCAAATGTGGATTTCTCCCGAGTGGCTGGACCTCAGGAAGCCGGGGCAGCCGACAGCGGCCTCTCGGGTCCCGGTGCGCTCTGCGGCTCGATCTGAGCCAACCCGGGAGGAGCAGCGAGGGGCCGAATGCGGGGTCAGCGGGGCAAGGCGGCCGGCGACAGCGCCTGGCAGCCGGACCCGGACGGGGTGGCCGGGCACTGGGTTCTCGCTGAGGCCAGGGGCGGGTGGCGCGGGGGCCTGGGGGGCGTTGGGGAGGGAACGGCGACTTGGAGCACACGCGGAGCCCGACTTCCCCGCAGACTGCGGCAGGGGTGCACAGGGCGCGCGGGGGGCCGCCCGCAGCTGGCCGGGCTTGGCGGTCAGGCCGGCCGAGCGCATCCAGAGCGCGCAGAAGCTAAGAATCACGCACCGAGGTGCGCATCCAGGCCACCTCGTGGGCGTGAATGGAGCGCGATCGCAGAGGGACGGGGCATTAGTCTTGACACTAGCCTCGTGCGTGCATGGTTCAGACATCTGGGTTTAAAAGGCCCGGGACGCACCCGTCAGTGGTAGGGGCCCCAGTACCACCTAGGGACAGCTGCTCAGATCGCTTCAGCCCCCACCCACCGCACCATCTCACTGACCTACAAGAAAAGAAATCGGAGCTCCGGAATCCCAGCAGCCCCACGCACGGTCGTTCCCTGATAAAACCTCATAGGGCAGGCCCGTCATTCCCCACTGGGAGATTTACTTAGGGAGCGCCCCTGGGTGGAGTGGGTGCACATTGGACAGCCCAAGGGAGATACGGAAAACTTTACCTTGTAGACTCCTAAGCACCCCTGTCTGGGGCCCTGGGGCGGGGGCGGGGATTACCCTGCAGAAATACTACACGGGCTGGGCGCCTGGCATCTTCCCAGTCGGTGGATTAGGAACTGGAGAGTGTAGGGAAACTTTCTCAACACAGAATTCCTATTCCTGAAATTTATCGTCGCGGAGTGAGTGCTACAACTCTTCTCCAGCTGTAGGATTTTAACCTCCTCAGTTTGGGGGGTTTAAAACACCAAGAATAATTCCTTATAATCAAATCTGCAAAACCGTTTCCATGAAATATTACTTGGTGGGAAAGATTCCGTCTGCCGCTTTATCGTATCGTTTTCACCAGAAGCATGGCAGCGATTTAGGATACTCAGTGTAGCCCAGGCTTTCCCAGGAGCCTGGCGCAGGTGGTACTCGGCCCTCCGCACCTTGCCCTGTGCAAATCCCAGACTCCAAGGGCTGTGGCTGATGGATGGTGAAGGCCAGACAGTTGGTTAGGAAAACCACCGCTCCCTCCCCAATTTTTTTTTCCTTTCAGTCTATTCTCTTGACATCCTTCATCTGACCACAGAATGAAGATTTAATGTGACAACTCTTGGGTTGTTTTGTTGTTTGTCACTCTGAGCTTTTTTTCTATGTGTTTAGGCATTCTCTCTCCTCCTCTTCTCCTCTCTCTCTCTCTCTCTCTCTCTCTCTCTCTCTCTCTCTCTCTCTTTCTCTCTCTCTCTCAGGATGGGGATGATAAGTGGAAAGGGAGATGGAAAAGAGATTTATTACTGGCTTCATCCAAACTTTACTAGGTCTTATTCTTCAGCAAAATGTGTCATGGAGAAGTTGCAAGAAGCACCTTACTGAAAAAATAAGGTCTCAGAAAAGTTAAGGAATCAAAAATATGAAGGGTCCTGGAGAAAAAGGAAACCTTTAGTATACACAGTGGCCTTCAAACAGGGAACTTATGAATAAGCAAAGGAGAGAGAGAGTGGAATAAGGAAGTACACTTTCCAGAACCGTCCCTCCACCTCCCCATCTCCCCACTCCTGTCCCCACGTATCAAGAACTTACATTATCTCACTTAAGTCTCCCACAACCCTAGGGGTAGGGAAGTATTTTTAATTTGGGTTTTTACAGATGAAAAACTTGTGTCTCAAAGGCCCAAAGTAAATTGCCTGAGGGTAGACAGCTAGTTAGGAGCAGAAATAGAATTGATTAAGGTGCAAAGAATTCCTTGAGAACTAGTGTTTTTAAATCTTGATTAGTTACAGAGGGAAGCTGGGAAATTAATTACCTTCTGGGAGGATCTTTAGATTAGCGAGAAAATGATGTTAAGCCCACAGAAAGACAAGCCCATGAATTTTCTTGTTATCTATTATGTGGTTTGGGGACAGGTGTGACAATGTAGGAAAACTGAATGGTGTCCAAATTCCTTCTGGAAGGTTCTATTTGAAGTAATTGCACTACGAGACATAATTAGATAGATGTTTCTATTCTTCAAGAAACTTATGTTCTTTGAAGAGAAACTGAAGAATTGTGGACTATTTAAAGTTTAAGAACAATTTGAATTTTAGTTGGAAAATAATTATCAGGATAATTGACTTGAAAAGTCATATAAAGGGTACTCCCAAGAACTGACTTCACCCAATGAGAGTAAGCAGGACTTTTTAATCAGATAGACTGGGCTGTGAATAGCAGCAGTGTCTGTGTCCTGCTGCGTGACCACTGGCAGCTTTCTTACCCTCTCTGGGCTTCTGCATCCTCATCTATAAAATGAGGCAAATAAACTTTTGCAAGATTGTTGTGATAATAAAATAGCATGAGTGAAAGCCCTTCACAGAATGCCTGATGTGTAGAAGATGCTTGAAAGTGTTAGCAGCGTTTAGTGTG
This sequence comes from Pedetes capensis, assembly GCA_007922755.1. Lineage (NCBI taxonomy): Eukaryota > Metazoa > Chordata > Mammalia > Rodentia > Pedetidae > Pedetes > Pedetes capensis. Next base: position 10,259 of record VMDO01005416.1, on the reverse strand, counting down.
ATTAAAGCACGTGAGAGCAGATTTGGAGAGGGTTAGAACGCACCAGAAGCTGAGCTAGAGAAAAGGAAGTGCAGCTCTTCTACAATTTTACGCAGGGCTGACTCTGGGGAGAAGGCGGAGACTCTCACTAGTGAGTGAAACCACAGTGAATCCCTTGAAAGGACAGATACTTCTTGTTGTTGTTGTTGTTGTTGTTAGGTGCCGTCGAGTCGGTATCCGACTCATAGTGACCCTTATAGGGTTTTCAATGGCTGAGTGCTTCGGGATTGCCTTGGGAGTGGATTGCCAGGCCCTTCTCCCATTTTTGCGGTGCTGGGAATTGAACTCAGGACCTCAGAGACTGCAGCTCAGTGCTCTACCCACTGAGCTAAATCCCAGCCCCCCCCCAAAAAAATACCACCCTCATAGGGTTTTCAATGGCTGTGTACTTCGGGATTGCCTTGGGAGTGGATTGCCAGGTCCTTCTCCCATTTTTGCAGTGCTGGGAATTGAACTCGGGGCCTCAGAGGCTGGGATTTGGCTCAGTTGGTAGAGTGCTGCACTGCAGTCTCTGAGGTCCAAAGTTCAATTCCCATTAACGCAAAAGTGGGAGAAGGATCTAGCAATCCACTCCCAAAGCAATCCCAAAACTGTCAGCCATTGAAAACCTGGATACCGACTCGACAGCACCTAACAACAACAACAACAATTACTGTTAACTGCAGGTCTGACCTCAGATTAGCAATAATTGCCCTTTGTGTCTACGGCCATACCACCCTGAACGCGCCCGATCTCGTCTGACAGATACTTAGAAAAGCGGAAAAGCAATGAAGTCTGGGAAGGTAGAGGAGAGTGACTAGGGAAAGTTACCTCCACACCATGAATCCTGCTGACCTGGAGAGCAAATGATACTTTCAGAAACGGAAAGACATCAAGGTTGATGCAAAGTGCCCCCATGCAATTGTTTATAAAGGTTAATGTTGACGGTATAAATGAGATACCAAGTTTGTGTCCTTGCTTAGTCCTTGAGCTGCTGCTATGGGAATTTTGTGACTTGGTTTTTTCGTTGTTTTTGTTTTTGCTTTGGGGTTTTTTTTGGGGGGGGAGATTGTTTGTATGTTTGTTTGTTTTTCAGGACTGGGGGAACTGAACTATTGAACTCCGGGACTTGTGCATGCTAGGCAAGTGTTCCACCACAGAGCTACACCCCCAGCCCCTTATTTATTTATTTATTTTTATTTTACTTTTATTTTTGCAGTACTAGGGGTTGACATGAGCCTGCAGCCGTAGCCCTGTGGCATCCGATCCTGTCAGATCTCGGAAGCTAAGCAGGGTCAGGCCTGGTTAGTACCTGGATGGGAGACCGCCTGGGAACACCAGAAGTGTAGGCTTGGGAGAAGGACCTGGCAACCCCCTCCCAAAAATCAATCTGCCATTGAAAACCCTATGCACAGCAGAGAAGCACTGACAATAGTGTTTCCCCTGTTGCACAGAGGGTCGCTATGAGTCGGATACCAACTCGACGGCACCTAACAACAACAACAACAGGGGTTGACATAGGGCTTCACACAACTAGGCAAAGTTCCACCACTGAGCCACACCCACAGCTTCTTTTTATTGTTTATTTTGAGACACGGTCTCACTAAATTGCATAGGCTGCCTCTGGCCTTGTACTTGCTATCCTCCTGCCTCAGCCTCCCAAGTCGCTGGGATTACAGGCATCCAGCACATTACCTGACTCTATTATTTTTTAGCAGAGATATTTTAACCATGTTTTAAAAACTAAACACACAGTTGTGCCTAGTTCTTGTTTACGACAGCCCTGCCAAAGATTAGTTTGAATAGAATCGTGAATTTTGCTTGAAAATGTGCCACAAAATAATTTATCAAAATGTTTTCCTCTAGTGTTTTCTACCAGGTAAAACAAGATTAATGCTAGAGATTTATTTGAAAAAATTATGTTTTTCTGATTATGTAAATAGTATGTGCTCAATTGCAGACAACATAGTATAAGTATAGGGGAGAATAAGCAACAATAAAGACAACAAGAACAACCTTATTCTACCCAGTAAGAGTTAAGCACTTTTAATATTTTGGTGATTTCCTTCTAGTCTTTTTATTTTTTTCTTAAACCTAAACCTTGGTATGAGCTGATTACGTATGACATTTTGCATTCTACTTTTTATATTTATTTTCTCCATGTCACTAAAAATGATCTGTAACATCATTCTTAATGACTGTCTAATTTCACATCATACCAATAGAACATAATTCTTTATTGTTGGATGTTTGTGGGTTCCAGTGTTTGCAATTATCAATTATGCTAAGATGAAAATGTGGGTACATAAATCTTTGAGTTTAAGACTATTTTGTAGAATAGATTTCTACATGTTAGTGTTTTTTAAGGCTTGTTGAAAAGTATTGCCAAATTGATTTGTAGTAGTTGTAGGAGTTTTTTGTCCTACCCACAATATATGAAGAGTGCTGGTCTCTCCTGATGTCTCCAGTATTAACTAGTATCATTGCCCCTGCCCCCTCCAAATAATCCTTTTTAATTTGATAGGTTTAAAGTTTTTATTGTTTTATTTGCATTTATTTGAGACTACTGTTATTTAACAACTTTTCCAGATGTTTATTAGCCATTTCCCTTTTGTAAATTATCTACCAATGTCCTTTTCCCATTTTTCTATGGAAACCTTAGTGCTTTTTAAATCTATGTATATAATCCTCTCAAAGCAGACCTTTGTCATAATTTGGCATTTTCTTTTTCACATTTTACTCTTTTTTAAAATTTTGTTCATGATTTTTGATATATAAAATATTTTTAAGTTAGATATATTTATCTGAGGGCTGGGATTTAGCTCAGTTGGTAGAGTGCTGCACTGCAGTCTCTGAGGTCCCGAGTTCAATTCCCAGCACTGCAAAAATGGGAGAAGGACGTGGCAATCCACTCCCAAGGCAATCCCGAAACAGTCTGCCATTGAAAACCCTATGAGGGTCGCTATGAGTCGGATACCGACTTGATGGCACCTAACAATAACAACAACAACAACATATTTATCAAGGGGCTGGGATTTAGCTCAGTTGGTAGAGTGCTGCTCTACAGTCTCTGAGGTCCCGAGTTCAATTCCCAGCACCACAAAAATGGGAGAAGGACGTGGCAATCCACTCCCAAGGCAATCCCCAAAACAATCAGCCATTGAAAACCCCATAAGGGTCGTGATGAGTTGGACACAACTCACAGCACCTAACAACAACACAACATATTTATCAAAGCAGTCTTTGTTGACTTTTCCTTTTGTTTTGTGTTCCTCTCCCTAAAAATCAGATGTCTTCCTATGTTTTTCTTCTTGCACTTTGATAATGTTTGCTTTTGTATTTTCACATTCAACTTTTTATTACTTTGCAGTATCAGGTGAGGATCTGGTCTTCCCTCAAAATAGCTAGGCAGTTTTTCCAAGACCATCAATTGAACATCCATCTCTCTCATTGATTTACTGTGCACATCAATCACCTCTTCCAGTTGATAGAGATGCAGGAAAGCTATTCATAATATCGTAGTAAACAGCCAGGGCTACATGGGCAGCACCAATCAGAACCGACACCAGTCATAAATATCAGGTTTGGCCAGGGAGCCCATCCAAGCTGACAACCAGCATTACAAATGCACATGCAACCTAAGACGTTCCTATAAGCAAAAAAAAGAAAGAAAGAAAGAAAGAAAGAAAGAAAGAAAGAAAGAAAGAAAGAAAGAAAGAAAGATAAAGAAAGAAAAAGAAAAAAGAAAAAGCAAAGAAAAAAACAGAAAAGAAAAAAAGAAAAAAAAATGTTCTCTTTCCAAGAAAGATCAGTGCCATGGAACTTGACATGTATAAAAGAGGCCTCTCCTCTAAGTTCCATTTATAGCGTGTGGAGTTTGAATTAGCCCCTCTGCGTTCATTCGACAAATATTGGTTTAGCCTCTACTATGGCCAGGCAATGTTTTAGGATCTAAACAGATCCTCTGTCTTTCTATCTCTCTCTGTTTCTCTGTGGGTATGTCTCTAATATTTTCAATAAACGCGACTGAACTCAGTGAAATGCAAATTCAATAGTAGTGCTGATTTCTTATTTTTTCATGTAATATCTTTCCTTCTTCATTTAAATAATTGTCAATAATCTTTGGGATGCCTTCCTGATCTGCGCATCCTTTCCTTGTATGATACCAACCAAATCTGCAGCAGTTTGTCTCATTTATTTTAAAAGTTGATAGACCTGGTGAGTGTTTGACCTGTCCCACTGTTCTCTGTGTAAGAATGAGAAGGATGTCCCAAAGATTATATTCTAACTTAGTAATTTAAGTAATTTAAAATAATTTAAATCACTTCAAGAGAGATTGATGAAAAAAATTTGTAGCTAGAATTGTTGTTGTTGTTGTTGTTGTTGTTGTACTGGAGGGCTGAACACAGGGCCTTGCACATACTTTGCAAGCGCTCTGCCACTGAGCTGCACCCCAAATCCCTTTTTTTGTTTTTAAAACTGAGACAGGGTCTTGCTAAGTTATTCAGGCTGCTTCTAGCTTCAAATCTGTGATCCTCTTGCTTCTCCCAACCGAGTCACTGGAATTATAGGTATGTGCCACCGTGCCTGGCTAGTACATTCTTTTTGTAATTATTGTAGTTATTGTTAGATGTGGGCTAGTCAAGTCCAACTCATAGTGACCCTCACAGCGGTTTCAATGGTTGGTTATTTTGAGGGTGCTTGGGGAGTGGATTGCCTCATCCTTCTCCCATTTTTGTGGTTCTGAGAACCCGGGTCCTCAGAGAGTGCAGAGCATCACTCTACCAACTGAGTTAAACCCCACCCCTTTTTATAATTAGGTTTCTGGACTTTTGAAATCAAGAGAGGAAATCAGATTTTGTGGATTTTTTCCCAGAATAATACAGAATGTCAATTCTGTCCCATTATGTAAGAAAATGTCAGCAACTAGCTAATTACTGGTAAAGGAGGACGCATTGATTGCCTAGTGCCTACCCAGAGTAGATGGGGCAACGCAATCAGGACCCCTGTATGATCTGACATTTGGCGTGCTCTATTTGCCAGGACATTTGACCACGGTTCTACCTTGGGTGGGCAGCCTGAGCAGTATGATCCATTATCAGGCTGAACAAAGAGTGAGGAATTAAGGGTGCATTCATGATTCTAGCACTTAGCAAGTAAACAGCAACAGACAGGCAGCCTTTTAGGAAGGAAAGCCACCGTGCCAGAGTACTCAGAACCATGCAGCCCATCACCATGGGGCAGGAGCATGAGGAAGAAACACAGCTCCAAAGTATGTAAGACATAAAATGACAAAAAAAAAATCGAATCAGTTAACAGAGATTAACCAGATTAGGTTTTCTGGCAGTAAAAGAATGGTGATTCAAGAAAAACTTTAGTAGCAAAATACAGGTATTTTCTGTTTTTGGATCATCCTAGTTATGATAATGACATTTGACTGAGTCCTGGGCTTAGGCATTTTTGTGAAGTGTACACTCTGTGTTCCATAGTGTGACTAGAGTAACTGGACTCTGCCAGGCCCTAGAAACTGAGGATCACAACACTGGCCAACATCTGTTCCAAAACAGCCAGTCAAGTACAATCACGGTGCCATCACCTGCCTCTCTCTGGTCCTCTCCTTACAAGAATGCCCCAGTTCTCCGATTGCATTCCTTTCAAGTCCAGTGCTGGTCTTGATTCAGCTTGAGCTTACCATTCCCCCTTCAACACTGTGATTTAGATTTTAAAAGATTAAAGCTCGGAATAAAAGCAAATTAGTTGACATGACAGACATTGAAACAGAAGCTATAATGGTTACATCTGGTTGAAGAATTATGGGTGATTTTGTAGTTTTGCTTTGTTTTGAGACTTTATATTTCTAAGTGTCCAGTAATGTGTGTGTTAAATGTGCAATGAGAAAAAAAATTATTAATTTAACAAATAGTATTTCACCACTACATCATAGGTTATTTAATCCATTTCCTCAAGCTTTAACATATCAGAAGCTTGTAATTAAATAATACCATTTTGTAATTACAAACATCACATCCACCTCCAAAGGTGAGGGTGGTAAACGCATGGGGTGGGATGAATAAAGGTTTTCAACTCTATCAACAATGATTTGCTTCTTACTTTGAAATACGGGATACATGGCTTTTCACTGCATTAATCCTCATATTTCTTGTGTATGGTAAATATTTTGCAATAAAATTTTAAAACAACACCATAGTGAGAAATGCATATACACACATATTTTGAATATACATTTGATTATATCTCTGAAATAATTTGCCAAAAGTAGAAATGAGTAGAAATGGGGAAAATATTTAAAGTTGTTTATATAGAAATGCTATATTATCTTCAGGAAATCTAGAAATTATATTCTCACTAGCAAAATAAGAGGGATTTTTTGTTTTTTTGGTTTTCTTTTGTTTTGTTTGTTTGTTTGCAAAATTGGGAAAAGATATTATCCCTATTATATTTGTTGGAATTCCTTTGGTTAATAGTGAGGAAAACATCTTTTGTTACTGGTGACTTATCTTTTTTTATATATTATTTGCCACATCTTTTTCCCATTTTTCTTTTGATTGAACATTGTTTCATTATTGTTTTTATTAAAGAATATTTTTCACAGCTAGCAATCTGCCTTATATTTTTTGTATATGGTGTTTTGCTATATAGCATTTTATATTTTATATAAATAAATATATGTGTATGAAAATTTTCTTTTGTGATTTTTTACCTTAATGTTTAAAAGGGGCTGGGATTTAGCTCAGTTGGTAGAGCACTGCGCTGCAGTCTCTGAGGTCCAGAGTTCAATTCCCAGCACCACAAAAATGGGAGAAGGGCCTGGCAATCCATTCCCAAGGCAATCCTGAAACAGCCATTGAAAACCCTATGAGGGTCGCTATGAGTCAGATACCGACTTGACGGCACCTAACCACAACAACATTTACAAAGGTCCTCTCTTCCCTAACACCAAATACACACTTATCTACAGTTTTTTCTAATTTGTTGTTGTTTTGTGTTGTTTTATATTTAACTCTCTAAACTATCCATACACATGGTGTAAAGATTTAGTTTTTCTAACTTAAATACCTGGATCATATTGTCTCAGTCCCTTCCTTTTTGCATTCCCTGGCATCTGCTAAAGCAGGGTCCCCATGTGTAGCCCAAGCTGACCTCAAACTTGGCATCCTCCTGCCTCAGCCTGCCAAGTGCTGGGATTACAGCTGTGAGCTACCATATCTAGCTCTTTTTAAAAATAATATTTTTTTCTCATGGGTTTTAAAGGCTCTTTTATCAGTTATAAGTTAATAGAACACATTTCTTGACTTCTCTTGCTTTTTTCCTTTTGATTAAAAAATAATAAATATCTCTCCATGCCCCAGACCCAACAACCACCACATTTCTTACATTTTTATTCTGTCTACTTATTGGTCTTTTTTGGCACAGATCGGCTTGCTGTGCTTTATTTATTCTACCGTTATGAAGAATTTTCATATCCTATAAGTCAATTTCTCTGAAGTTTGAGCAGAGGAGGGAAAAACTGGACTTAGATATTAAACCATCTTTGCATCTCTGAAACTTTTCCTACTCTGACAGGTATTATTTCTTTATCACTGGGTTATATTTACTAGTATTTTATTTAGTTTTTTGTTTATTTGTTTGTTTGTTTGTTTGGTGGTACTAGGGGTTGAACCCAGGCCTTGCGCTTGCATGTTCTGCAAGTACCCAACCACTGAGCTGCACCTCAGCCCACTTTTTCACTTTTTTGAGACAGGGTCTCACTAAGTTACGCAGAATGTCTCTGGTCTCGAACTTGCAATCTTCCTGCCTCCACCTCCCAAGCCGCTGGGATTATAGGCTTGTGCCACTGCGCCCAGCTCCTAGAATATTTTTTCACGTATCCTAAAAATTGGGATTTTTAAAATTTTCACACTCATCCTAATATAGAATCATGATAATTTATTCATGTTGCTAAATGTCACTGTAGTTTTTATCCCATTTCAGCCTTTTTAAGATTCTATTTGTGTTTGTTTGGTTGTTTTTGCACACACAAAAAAAATGCCTAGCCTGTCTTACAGCTAAGTAACTAGGTTCAAGTCTGTGAGCTATAAGCTTGTGGGAACTTCCGGAAAGGCTTTCTGAAGGAAACTAAGTAAGAGTTGTATTCATTTTTCCTTTTCCTTCTCTCTTCCTCCTAATGAATGTGAATGTCGTGCTTGAAGTTCCAGTCATTATCTTGTATGATAAAGGAGTCTTGGGAATGGAAAGATGGTGGAGCAGAAAGATAGAAGGAGCGTGGATCTTTACTGACTATGAAGATACATATGTTGGCACTTCTTATAAGTGAGAAATGCTTTTGAATTTTTATTTGGTTTACTAAACTATTTGCTATCCCTCATAGTTTTCTATCATTGGAAAATTTGATAGGCATCACTTCTTTGGCCTGGTTTAATTTCTGTTCCTTCAGATAATCCACTAATTAAAAATCTCTGGATAAATTTATTTAACTAATTATTATTCTACTGACCTTATCTAGCCAATGTTGTATATATTTTACCTAAAGATTGAAAGATGTTATCAATAGTCTTACTAAAGATAGCCTAGATTTTTTTAATTCTGTGCAAATCTACCTGTGGTATAATAAAGAATGTGTCTATTCTTTGTCCTAGGTTCCTGGCACATTGCTTCAAAACCTTTTTGATTTCCTGAATGATAGGAGTATGTGTCTCTTTTGCTAATGAAGTCACTTACCGTGAGACCCTGGATAACTTTAGGATGAGGGTCAGTTACCAGCAAGACTGACCATATGATATGAGAGTTGGGACTCTGAGCTGCCTAACCTCCAGAAGCCTACAGCCGTACCACTATGCCATCGGATCCTCTCAGATCTCAGAAGCTAAGCAGGGTCAGGTCTGGTTAGTACTTGGATGGGTGACCGCCTAGGAACACCAGGTGCTGTAGGCTTGGGAGCAGAACCTAGCAGCCCACTCCCAAAAACCAATCTGCCATTGAAAACCCTATGAATAGCAGTGAAGCACTAACAATAGTGTTTCACCTGTTGTACGTAGGGTCGCTGAGTCGGACACCGACTGGACGGCACCTAACAACAACAACAACCACTTCCAGAAAGGGGAGGAGAACTGGAGATGGAGCTCAAGCATATGGATGATGATGTAATCAACCTTGCCTATGGAATGAAATCCCAAGAGAAAACAAAATCCACTGGCATTTCCTGGTCAGTGAACCCATGGAGAGTAAGTAGAGGGCATGGAAGCTCTATGGTCCATCTTAGGCTTTGCCCTGTGCGTGTCCTTTATAACATAACTGTGATCCTAAGTACAGTGCTTTCCTGAGTCCTACAAGTCATTCTATTGACTTATTACACCTGAGGGTGTCATGAGAACCTCCCAGGTCGGTAGACAGAGGAGAATGTGGCTCAGGGAGCCCAAGTTACCACTGTCATCTGAAGTGAGGGTAGTCATGGAGGACTGTGCTCTTACCTTGTGGAGTTTAATGGTAGCTCCAGGTGGTTAGCGTGAGAATTGTATTGCAGCACACCCAGTTGGTATCGGAGTATTACACAAATTAGTAATCTATTTAAAAAAAAAAAAGGAAAGGAAGGAAAAAGAAAGGGAAATTAGGTTCTTGTCTTTGCTCAATTCTTGCTTGCAAGCTTATCACAGCGCCTACAATTATACTTTCTTTTCTAAATGAAGTCACCTGTTTAATGATATGCTATGTAATTTTGCTGGGAATGTTCATCAATCCTATCATCCTACTGCTAACAAAACTCTGTCATGTTACGAAGATTACCAGCTAATATGGAGATGTCATGTAAAATTCTTTGATTTGTAAGAAACTTGAAATGATTTAACATGATTAGATGACCTTTTCCAAATTCTTAGTTTTAGTTCTCTGACAATGGTGTTCACTCTAGTTGGGAGCATAATTGTTGTAGAATAGTTCTGTGTTTTAAAAAATATATTTTAGTCATTTGCCTACAGAAGTGATTCTTAACTAGATATCTTGCCCACCCCCCACCCCAAGTGACATTTGGCAATGTTTGGAAATGTCTTGGGTTGTCACAACTGGGGGTTGGGTTGTCACAACTGGGGTGCTACCATCTTGTTAGAGGCTAAAGATACTGCTAAACATCCTACAATGCCAGGAAGGCCACCCACGACAAGGAATTATCTGGCTCCAAGTGGTAAACAGCCAAGGTTGATAAACCCTGCACTTAGGTCACCTCAGGA